>VZUI01093841.1:0-152246 GCA_013401135.1 Cettia cetti
TCTCTCTCTCTCTTCCCGGGCTGGCCGAAGGAGACGCGATCTTACAGAGGGCAAGAGCCAGAGCTGGAATCACTCAATAGCTGAAATCACTCAAAGGAGCTGCTCTGCCCTTCTGCTGAGACGCTCTCTGCCTGCTGAGGGAGTGCCTTGACCCCCCAAGGAGTCGTCTCTGAGGAGATACTTCTGGGGTGGCTCAGCCTCCTCGGGCCCCTGCGAGCTGAGGGGTCCCCACACCAGCGGGAATAATAAAGCCAGACTGAGCATCCTCTGTGGATGTTTAAGTGGAATTAACTGTTGCTAATCTCCAGCTCCTCATATATGATCCAGACTGTCATCCTTGATATTCAGAGGAGGACATGGTCCGTGGTCCCCCTGCCAAAAGTGGCTCCCAATGGCTTGTTTTCCTTGAGCAAACAAACATCCACACAGGGTACCATGGTAGCCCAAAGGACTAAATATCCTTTTGTGTGGTTAATTAAGTCAAAAATATTGAAAATAATGTGATGGCAATGTGCAAGAAGGAGATTTTTATTCAACATGAAACTGAGAGTATGCCTTGGGATGTAGCAGGTGAGTTATACGTGGGCATCTGTATGCTGTTTGAATGTGTAGATGCACCAACAGAGGATATTTTCTGAGTACAAATAGGCACCAGATACCAGCATGGGCTTTTCTAAAGAAATTAGACAATATGGCCAGATTGAGCTGCTTGAAGGAGACACTGGTCTTCTCAAGCAGCAACCCTTGCAGAGGTCCCCAGTGCCACAGCACATCTTTGTGCTGTGACCTGTGAGCTGGCCCATGACCCGATATGTCTGAATCAATGTGACTGCTAAAACCTGAGATGGGGAGTTTTTTGTTTTTCATGAGAAGGTGAACAAAGGTGCCACAATTTTTGAGAAACTGTAATGACATTTCTAAAAGGTAGTTCCTAACCCTTGGACATTTATTAAGGCACAGAATAATGCTCATTTATATTAAACAAATTTTAAATGGATATATGCAAGGTGAAAGCATGTGACTGACAGTTTTTGCTTAAAGGAGACTTCACTGAAAGAACCTTGACCTTATCAATCCACTTCCCCCTCCTTTTCTTCATCCCAAGTAACCTCAGCATGCCACCCTACACACACATTGTAAATTATGGCTTTGATTTATTGATACTCTCAGCAGCTCAAGGCAGCTGCAAACCCAGTTTACCTGTCCAGTTAAAGTGGTTTTATAGCTGTTGTATACCTCTGAAGCCAGCAATGTGTACCACTATATCAACCTTTGTCAATTTCACCAGGCTTCTTGAGACAACAAAAAGGATGCCATTGCTTTACTTCTTAACCTTTGGGGTTTTCAAGAGCCTTTTGTCATTCTGAAACTGTGCCCAAATTCTTGAGGTTTAATGCAGAATTTATTACTCATCTTTATTGTTTGGGATCTGTTGTGTGGTTTATTAAAATCCACGGTTTGAAACAGCCACATGTGTATAAATCAAACCATATAAATAAACCACCTTGTACCAGAGGAACATAATATTTAGGGCTTGTTCACAAGGGAAAATGCTCTAAGTGGGAATGTCAACTGGAAATGGATTGGCTAATGTACCTTTGGGGCTTGAATGGATGCTCCTATTTCGTGCTGAATGCTTCCTTGTGCCTCAGTTTAGGTCTTTTGAAAGCCAAGAAGATAAACCATTAAAAAAGCCCTCAGGGGATACCAAGATTTTTTCCAGACTGACCTTGAGCTATCAGGAGCATGGAATGGGCAGGGTGTGGAATAGCTGTTCTGTTACAGCTCTTCCATGTTGCTTCCTCCAGATCTGATGTTGGCACATGCTTCACCTCCCAAACACGTGTTTGTCCTTACCTGGTAGCTCTGCATGATCCTTTCTTGTGAAGCTGATTTTCTTCTTATTTGAATGCACAAGCACCATCTGTGTCTTCTTAAACCTCCAGTCCAAGAGCAGGGAGTTGGAAAGCAAGGACAAGTAAACCAGCAAGTACACATCTGAATCATCCAGGTGAAACAGATCATTCATATTCAACTTTTAAAGAAGTAATTCAGTCAGTTGCAATAATGCTAATGCAACTTTAGACCAGGACTTTTCGTTATGGTTTGCAGAACAAAAGATCTTGACCAAACATGACATGTGGGTGACATCTTGGCCATATATGATGGTTCCTAAAAATCCCATCAAAATAGTGGATGTGAGTTGCACATGGAAGCTCTTTTACTGACCGTTTAAATATGACTGCCTTTGAATTTGATCCCTGTGTCGTCATGGAACTTGCCATACTTAAGCTACAGAAACCAACTCTGGAGAGAGGACAAACCCTGTTCCTTTCAGGAAGAAAACAATAAATTTAGTTCTTATAGAGGAATGAAAAGAGAAAACTGGGTTGGACATTAACTTTTTCCATGCAGGAATGCCACAATATCATTTGGGGGATGCCCTTCATCAGCTTAAGTGGGATTGCACAAAAAGCAGTTTACATCTGTCAGAGTTCTCTGCCACCAAAGCGTGGCATCTCCACTGTTTTCAAACTGTATACAGGCCTTTCCCTCTGGCTGTAGGGGAAAGATGCCTTGAATGGTCACTCAGAAAAACTCACGTGACTAGTTCTGCTGGTACAACACGTTTGTGCTTGTTAAAGGGATGTCAAAGAAGTGCAGGAAGTTCTGCTACATGCTGAAGCCCATTTCCATTTTTTAAAGCCAGAAATCTGAATTTAGAAGCCAATCTCCAGAAGCTGCTAAGAACAAAACAAAGCAGTTGGGGAATTGCTTCTCTTGTTTCAGGTGAGAAGTTGCAACAGATTTTGGCCTTTCATTTGAAAAAGTGTGCAAATTATGCTAAATTTTTTCTCTTTCTAATGCTGCTGCCTCTGCTCCCATGCCTCCTCAGGCAGCTGAACCATAAGGTAGTAATGAAAAGCATCTTTTTACTCTGTCAATACCATTGTTTATTTTATCTCTGCAGCTCACACTAGGTCTTTGAATTAAATGAAAAAACAGCCTCACTGTTATCAGCACGGGGCAGAAGCAGACAGGAAACTTCTGGTATTACTCTGACTAATGCTGTGTCTTCGTGCAGCTGCAGTATGATACTGGGAGGTGCTGGATGCCTTCAGCATCCCTTCAAGTCATCCAAAAACCAGAAAATTAACTTCCATGCATTCCTTACTTCCCTGGAGTTGTTGAGCACCCCAGATTACTCAGCCATGGCTGGACAGTCTGGCTTTTGATGGTGACCTCTTCCTCCGTGCTTTCAGAGAAATGGACTCAGACCTTTTTAGCCAGTAGCTAAAAACACCGGACGTTTCTGTCAGCTCAACTCAGGAGTTGCCACACACTGCATGAGTTTGCATGTCACTCACTGACTTCTCCTAGTCCAAGTTCAAGCATTCAGAGCTTGTGCAGGAGAAACAGAAAGAGTAATACCACAGGCTCTCCACCAGCTTCTGCCCCAGGGAGATAACAACAGCACTTTTCTAAAGTGGCCTGAGGCAATGCCATGACTCAGTTCAAAGTTGAAAAGACAAAATAAGCTACAGTGTTCATAGAAAAAAAACAAACCCAGACCTTTGTAGAAGGTCCAGAAGAGCAGCACTTGAACAGAATAATAACCTAATATTATTATTACTGTGATTATTATTGTTTGGTATTGACCCTGTACTCCACAGTCTTCCTCTAGGAGTCAAGCTGTTATGCTGGGCACTGGATATGTGTGAAATGGAAAGACAGGTTATGCTTTTAAAGGGTTCCCAGTTTAAGCAGCAGAGTGGGAAGAAGGGAAAGAAAGAGAGCTAGAGGAAGGTACTGTGGAAATGCAGATTTTCAGGAGTCATCTGTGAACCAGTAAGGACACTCCTGGGCATCCACTGAACAAAGTAGGCCACAGCATCCTCACATCATAAGAAATTCTTCTCTAGTCAATGTTTTTATTTCTCATATGCCAAATACAGCAACTGGGATTTCTGTTCCAAAATGCAAATGGAACTGAAGCTCACAGATTATGCTAACTTTCCACAGGAATCATATTCCTTGCTGCTTTTATCCAAACAGGGCTGCATTACCACCCCCTGCTTCCACTTCAGCTATCTTTGCAGCAGATCATCTCTTTCATTGTCTGAACATTGCCTTTCTTGGAGAGACAGCATCCATTTGGAGGGGAAGAGACAAAGCTGAAAAAAACCCAAAACCAACAACCAAAGAAACAGCGGCTGTTTGATTTTACCCAGACTCTAACAGCCTTTGCAGAAATCCCTCAGGAAATGGCTGAGTGGGCTTGAAACAGACAGAGCAGTCCAAGGAGAATGGACTTTGTCACCTTGTCTTGCCATTCATGACAAGCCAAGGATGCATGCTCCAGGGGAAGAAAAATTTTACATGTCTGTGCACAGAGAAGGCAACCTCTAGCTGCTGGAAATACAGTGAAAGGACTTCTGCAGTCCTGCAGGATAAGCTACATCTCAGGTTGTCTCATATCAGTGTCCCTCAGTGCTTAATTTGTTCCCATTGTTCATCTGGCCATTGACACATGGGAAGTTGGGTTTTGTTTGCATTAACCAAGTGTTGACTATATGGAGATTACAGGAAGAAAAGAGAAAGACACAATGAAAGATTACTCTCAGATGTATGACAAAAAAAATTATCTTTCCTCCTAAAATTAGAATTTCCCAGCCTATTTAGAACCCAGAACACTTTTAACCCCTAATGAAAAGCAAGATCACTCTTATGCCACTCCAGAAAAGAAATGCACAGTGTCATCTTGGTCACAGTTCATAAAATCCTTTGCCAAGGTGTCAGGGGCCAAGGAGCAAGTCTGGAGATAAGTACAAGGGGCCCAAGATCCAAAACCATGCTTTTCTGGCTACCAGGTGTCATAGGACAGTTAGAAGGAAGCAAAGGTGTTTTACCTGTGGCTGAAATGTTTACAGCTACAATCACCTCAGCCACTGGTAAATGTTTTTTTTCTTGGAGGCTGGAAGCAGTTTTCATTATTGTTTTTAACCTCTTCTTTCTCTCATCCACTTTCAGGTATCTCCATGCCTGTACCTGTCTTTGGACTACAAGATGACTCCAAAGTATTTAAGAAAGACATCTGCTTACTCGCAGATGAAAATTTTGTTCTAGTAGGCTCTTTTGTGGCATTCTTCATCCCCCTAACCATCATGGTAGTCACTTACTTTTTAACTATCAAGTCGCTGCAGAAGGAAGCCATGCTATGTGTGAATGACATTGGCCCTAAGACCAAGTTTGCTTCATTCAGCTTCCTCCCTCAGAGTTCCATGTCCTCAGAGAAACTCTTCCAGCGCTCCTTGAACAGAGATACAGGGACTTCAGGGAGGAGAACCATGCAATCCATCAGCAATGAGCAGAAGGCTTCCAAGGTCCTTGGCATTGTCTTCTTTCTGTTTGTTGTGATGTGGTGCCCGTTTTTCATCACCAATGTGATGGCTGTTATTTGCAAGGAGTCATGCAAAGAAGAGGTCATTGGAGGACTTCTTAATGTATTTGTTTGGATTGGCTACCTTTCTTCAGCCGTCAACCCACTCGTATATACGTTGTTCAACAAAACGTACCGCGCAGCTTTCTCTCGCTACATCCAGTGTCGCTACAAGGAGGAGAAGAAACCTTTCCAGCTGATTTTAGTGAACACTATCCCAGCACTTGCATATGACTCCAGCCAGCTGCAGCTAGCACAAATGAAGAGTTTGAAAAAAGAGGCGAAAATGATGGCTAAGGATTACTCGACGGTCACGATAGGAACACATCGTTTAGATGGTACCTCCAAGGGAAGTATCGGCCCAGGGAATGAAAAGGTTAGTGGTGTGTGATGGTCAGCAGCTGCCATGACAACCACTGTGCGTGTGCTGAAAATTTCACCTGCTGTGAGAAGCTCTGATAGAGCAGAAAAATCAGCTGTGTTCAAGAGACCTTCCAACAACATCATCTACTCCTCACATTATCCTGTGGATGAATAGCAGGGTTGAAAGGGTATCAAATGTGCAATTTTTTCATACAGTACTTTGGCTGTTTTAAGCACAGGCTTTATTAAACTTATTTTTTTAATATTCTAAAGGATATATTTCTTAAAGAAAAAAATGCAATTTCTGGTATTATTATATGGGCTGTGAAGAAACCTACGCATTTCTTTTCTCTTTGCAAATGAAAGCTAAGCTGTCCTTTGATGTTCTTGCAAAGTAGGCTCCAGCTAGTTTGTCTTGCTACAATTGAGTTTTGTTATCATTAACTGAATGAGCACTTTACAGAATTTTAAATAAAATGATGGTTCATTTGCTAATATATATTTTAAATAAATCTTAAAGTATTAAACAAAATCTATTAAAACTGCTATAGATTAATTATATGGACATTATGTTAATTGGTTTTATGCCATTTTATCTTCCTCAGTAACCATCCTGAAATGTCCCTGGGCTTTTCTGCCATTTGTTCTGTATTTCAAATAAGCAATCTTCAAAGGTAAATTGAACAATCCTCTGTTTCGACCGTCACTTGTAATCTTTATTTCACGACTTGTAGTTTATTTGCATTCAAAAATTTCATCTGTTCAAATGTTTTCCAAATTACTGATCTTAATTCCCTGCTCCCTCCCACTGGTGTGGACAGGGAGGTGATGTGAGAGACCAGTGGAAAACCAGGCACAACATTGCTAAATAATTTCACACCAGATTCATGACTCTGTTCAACTCCAACAAAGTGTGATTTAAGTAATTTCAGAGGAAGCTTTGTACGAGTAAAAGGTTGAAGCAAATCCTCTCTCATAATTTTTCTTTGGTTAAAAAAAGCCATTATGAAGAACGTTCTGGTTTTGATTTAGGGCTTGTAAAGCCAGAATTATTAGGAAACTGTTAGCTGCTAAAAGTCGTTTTCCCTTGTTTCAGTGTATTGCTGTTAAGGCAGATTGCTCAGGAACGGCCAGAAGATTGCACTACTAGGACTCAGCCTTAATGAAATATGTATGGGCAAACAGAGCTCACTTGAAAAATAACAGGACCTGTAAACAACACTGCATTTCACCTGCAGAGATCCAAGGACAGAATATATTGCATAAAGAACATCAGATACATTGCTTGACAGACATGGCTAGTCATGAAAATCTTTTCTTTCAGACATTATAGCTAATGTCACTGAGGCCAGTGGGACTTTGCTGAAAAGGAGAAATATAAGTGCTGCATTCACATGCAAAACTTAAATCCAGTCATTTAATTAATTCCATGAATTTTGCAGCCATAATCTCATCAGAACCAGGATGTACTCCTGCTTCTCTGGCAAAAACACTGCCCATCCAGAAGCAAAACTCCAGTGCCTTCATCCATCCTTCTATTGAAGTTGTTCAGTTTTTACAGAGCAATTGAATTTCCACTTAGTCAAAGAAGGGGAGAGACAGAGAGAAACTGAACCTTATTCTAGACTACCAGGTGGGAGTCTTTGGAAGAAGAAGGCCTTTAGCTTAAGATACTGATCTATGACAGACAAGGACTTAAAAATTGGCTGGCTATTTGACTGAATTCCAAGAAACTGATTTATTGTCATATATTGTATAAGTAAATTTGCTATTTTCATGAGGCCTTTCCTCTAACACGGTAGGAGCCACTGTGCACTGGCCACACAGAAGATCTGCATGCACATGATGATACTGACCCACCCCACAGACGTCAGTCTGTGTCATGGGACAAAGTGTCATACTCTAGCCCCACTCGCAGTGATGATGCCATGCATGTCATCTATCACCTCACAGACAATCATGTTTTTTCCCCCAAAATTGGTCATTTAGGATGAACTGATAAATCAAGTAGAATAAATGCTCACCAGGTGCTTTATGTGCTCTCTCTGTCTCTGGGTACATTTGATCACCACAGTCAAACTGAACAGCTTCAGCAGAAGCAAAAATGAACTCGCTGCTCCTACATGCCTATGCACACATCCCATTCCTACATAGCACAGTGTGAGGGGTGTCACACTGGCAAAGAAGGGATTCCAGGGGGAATCTGCTAAATGCAACTGAGTATGAGGACTGCCATAGTAGTAGGTGGGAGCAGTGACTTCCCACTCTTTCCTGTCAAGTTTGATATTGACCCTAAATCTGGTACTTCAAACTAAAGACAATGCCCATCCTGTATCCCACAAGTGAGATGTCTCCACTCCACAACAGGGGTGATGGTTTTGAGGATTTGCCCTTGGAAACAGGTATCTCAGGGAATGAGCAGGCAGTAATAAAAGCAAAGGTGTTTTGTGAGAAGAGCTCTGAGGGTCTAGATCTGCGACCAAATCAGACTGTCTTCATAT
Source organism: Cettia cetti (assembly GCA_013401135.1). Classification (NCBI taxonomy): domain Eukaryota; kingdom Metazoa; phylum Chordata; class Aves; order Passeriformes; family Sylviidae; genus Cettia; species Cettia cetti. The sequence goes on from VZUI01093841.1 coordinate 8,305, forward strand.
GATGTATATTGACAGGGACTGAAGCCTCTGTACCTGCATGTGAGGGGAAAAGAAACAGAGGCTTTCACCAGGGGAGGGAATCGTCACAATTTTTTGCCATTTATGCCTGACCTGATGCAAGTTTCTCTGGCCTTGAAAAAGAAAGAAGTAGGTGGGACAGACAACTTGGGTCTTACTGCCCATTTGTGCTGGGGAGCAGAGCCCACCTGCATCCTGTATGACATATATGGCACCGTGCACTTCTCCGGAGCTCAATTCCTCCCAAATCTCCTGAGGGTCCAGTTGCTGCTCTGCACAGTCTCTTTCACCAGCTCTCAGCTGATAAACTGTTACTAAACATTTCACATTCAGTGCTTATGCTCTCCACTTACTGTCTGCATTTTGCCCCTGTGGCAGAGCAGATCAGCCCTCCATTTCTCTTTCATTTCACCTCCTGTTCCTCGTTGACAATGTCAAATTTCTCAGGTTGCAAATACTGACAGGAAATGTTTCGCTACAGTCACAGAAGGTTTCAACTACTGGCTTGAAGTTTCATTACAAGATGACTCTGAACAATCATTTTTTTCCAGCTTATTAAAATAAAACCTATGTTTTGGACATAAGAGACTTGATGACATTTCATTAATTGACAGCTGGAGAGAACATAACACTTAATTTTTGCTGAGAAGCAGGGAAAACTGATGCCTGACATTTTGATTTTAGAGCACTCAGAGAGATGTTTTTATTGAGTGATCAGCAGCTTTTGCCTAAGAAGCCTCTCAAGGCCAAGAATCATAGCAGATAAAGACCAATATCTCTAGCTCTTTATGGACATTTTTGACAGCTTAGAAAGGCCTGATTCTGCCACCCTGCATCAAAATATTAATAGATTTTTGTGCAGTTTGCCTTAGTGAGTATGACAGTCAGGTTATGAATTTGTTCTAGCCACCATGCCAAATCTGCTAGACGTTGTTCATCAGTAGACAGAAATTAATGGGCTCATTATACTGCAGACAGATGACAAAGTTCAGCTGTTTTAAACTAGGATTTACAGCACTTGGCCCATGTTTGGAATGAACACCATGGTTTTAATATGACCAGCTTCAGAGCAACTTTTCCATCTTCCAAAAAACTGGTTTTTCATTATGCATCAGTTGGGAATGGAATTGTTTGTTATTTTACAGGTTAAAAAAAAAGAGAAGATATTCATACAGACTGGTTCAGAGGTTAGGGCCTTCCCCTACTTCACAGGAAAAGCATGAGTCAGTCTGTCATATCTGCATCCAAAAAAAACACTTCATCTGAAAAAACTTTTCTGCATCAATTTTTCAAGTAGATTGATATTTTGTTACTGATAAGACTGCATCTGAAAAATGTCCAAAGACATGAAGCTCACCATGTATCTCTTAAGCTGGTGTGCATCCTTTTTACACTTCAGGGTAAAAAATTCCTATGTATCTATCCCATCCAACCATGCACTGTACTTATGTAATTATTGTCAGACAGTGAGATGCATTCTATTTTGAATACCTATATGTTTGCTTATGTAAATACATAGAGAAAAAAAATATTGCTGTATTTTGTAATGTTAATGTAAAATAGTGTTTCAATGCTTTACTGTTCTGTCTGACCGCACTGCTAGTAAAGCAGATTAAAATATACAAATGTCATCAGTTGTTTTATAAACTGGAGGTTTGTCTTAAATAGCTAATTTGGTTTGGTTTTATTTCTCACATAAATATTCAGTACAATGTCTCCTGAAGGCTAACGTAATTTTAAATATTTTGCTGGACAAAAAGAAAGAGCATGTTGCAAAATTTAACCATCTCAGTAAACTGGTCCAAAATGAGCCATTGTAATCATTCTCTTTTTCTAAGGACAGCCATCCTTCTACTGAAGAGGTACTCTTTGGGTAAGTACATAGAGCTTAATAATATTTGGTCTCAGAAACAGTGTATTTGCAATAGAATTAAGCCAATTATATTAATTTCACTAAGAAGTAGAACTATAAGATTAAAATTAATATGCTGTATTGGTTTGCATGGTAAGGTTTCAGAGGTGAGGAAGCTACAGGAGTGGGTTCTGTGAGATGTTTCCAGAAGACAGATCCAATGCCAGCCAGCTCCAGGATGGACAAACCTCTGGCCAAGGCCAAGCCCAGCAGCCGCCACTATGGAGCCAGTGGGATAATAGATCTAAGACATGGGGAAAACTGCTCCATTGCAGCCAGAGAGAGGAGTGAGAATATGTGAGAGGAACAGCTCTGCAGACACGGAGGTCAGTGGAGAAGGACAGGCAGGAGGTGCTCCGAGGGCTGGAGCAGAGATTCCCCGGCAGCTCCTGCTGCAGACCATGGGGAGGCAGCTGTGCCCCTGCAGCCCAGGGAGGTCCATAGGGGAACATGCATTCCCCTGCAGCCCGTGGAGAGCTCCACGCTGGAGCAGGTGAATGCCAAACGAGGCTGTGACCCCGTGGGAAGGCCGTGCTGGAGCAGGCTCCGTGGGAGTCAGTGGAGAGGGGAGCCCCTCCGGAGAAGGTCTGCTGGCAGGACTTGGGACCCACAATGGAGCAGTTCATGAAGAATGGCAGCCCGAGGGAAAGATGCATGTTGGTGAAGGACTGTCCCCAGAGGGAGAGAGCTCAAGCTGGAACAGGGGAAGCATGTGAGGAGTCCTCCCCGCGAGGAGGACGAACAGCAGAAACCACACGCAACGCCGGATCACAGTTCCCACTCCCCATCCCTCTGTGCCACTGTGGGGGAAGAGGTAGAGAAAATCAAGAGTGACGTTAAGCCCAGGAAGAAGGGAGAGGGGTGGAGGGGTGAAGCTGTTTTAAGATTTAGCTTTCACATCTCATGAGACTACTCTGATTTGATTGGCAATAAATTAAACTAACTTCCCTCAGCCAAGTCTGTTTTGCCCGACAGTAATTGGTGAGTGATCTCTTCCTTCCCTTATCTCGATCCAGGAACTTTTCCTTGTGTTTCCTCTGCCCTGCCAGGTTGAGGAGAGGGGTGGGATTTTGGTGGGCACCTGGTGTCTAGTCCGGGTCAGCCCCATCGCCAGAGCAGCGCAAACAGCGCGGCACCACTACAGAGACAGAAATAACCCCCGGGTCACAGAACCACAGTGCCATCTATTGTCGCTATTTTCTTTCACAAAGAGCATTGAAATAAGAACCCCGAGTGGATTTTAATAGCTTTCATTTTCCCTGCCTTAAAACCAAAATAAATTTATTCCTCCACCTGATCTTACAGCATACAAGCTCGTTTGCAATGGCAACGCATATCAAAGTAATACAGCTGTTAATAAGTAATCTCTTCAAAGCCTTGCTCTAATCTTAAGATTTCATCGAGCTTTATAATGTGTAGAAAAAAGCATACAAAGCTGTACTTTTCAGAAGCTATCAGACATAGGGAATCAGATTGTTTTACCTGCAAATATGTGATATATCACATATGGTGGTATGGTGAAATGTACCAGATAAGATCCCTGAACTGCAAATCCACTCAGTTTTACCTCAGTACTACTAGACCTCAGTATGTAGGGTCCAGTGTATCATAATTTTTAATGTTATTTAGAAAACTCCCTGCCAGATTTACCTGTTTCTACATAATTTGCACTAATCATTGAAAGAGAATACATTCAGTTTATCAATACTGCACTTCAAGATATAAAAGCAAAGATGTTTGGAAAAGAAAACACCAAATTCCATCTACAGATGTAATCTTTGAAGGGAGTCAGCATTGCATATGCATCAACATAGCCCCTTATGAAAGACTCAAAAACCTCCAGAAGTTGAGAGAGTTTCTTGTAATTATCTTCAGTTGTCATCATGAAGGTGGGAGACCTTCCATAAATATTCCTGCAAGTGCATTTGCAATTGACATAAAAAAAATCTCAAAGAGTTTATTTGTGAATTCTTAGGTCTCAATTCACTGACAATACTAATATTAGCATTTTGTGAGTTCACTTTTCTTCTCCCTGTTACAAGGTAAGGCTTCTGTAGCAGTAGAAGAGATTGAGAGTCTCAGAATCCTTAAACACTTTTTCACAGCTCTCAGGTACCCAGCAATAAAAATTATATTCCTGCAACCACAAAACTGCCGCAGGAAACGGAAGCAAAGAAATCAGTAGTTAAAATGATGGTTGCTAAGTTTCCAAGCAAATTTACAACATGCTTGTTTTGTAAAGCCTCTGCTACTGAATAATCTGAAATGACAAAGATGTTTGAGTGATCCATGTCTCTTTGCCAAAAAAGCAAAAAGTGTGCAAGTTGAAAACTTATTTTTTCATGGAGTCCTTTAGACCAGTGACTCCTAGTTAAATGTCCAGGCCAAAGCCAATCAAGTCAGCTCCTAGAGGCAATAGAGAAAGAGAGGCAGCCTAAAATCAGTATTTTAAGCAAGTGGAAAGACTTACCCTTTGGAATAGTCTGCTGAAGAAAATCCCAGTCTTCAAATCCCACAAGTATAAAATATCTCCATTCCCAACTAACAGCAGATATGTGGCCACATAACTTTGCTTTTCAAAACTAAACACTTGGGGCTTATGGGGCTAAGGCTAAGCCTGGGGATAGATATAGGGAATATTCTTTCCTCTGTAAGGGGACTATTAACAGTCACACTGGAGATCCTTGAGGGAAACCAGCTTCTTTGCTGTGTGGGTCTTTTGAGGAACAACCACCTGGGAGAAGGTAAAAAGATTGAACTGTGCCATCTTCTGATCTGCCCAATAAGCCAGTGGCTGATGAAAGAGGAACACACTGTGACATATTAACTGAGGTTTCACCTTACAGATATACACCTAAGGATAAAAATGGGGAAAGAAGCATGTTAAGCAGATTACTGTAGTCACTGTCAGACTACATGCACTTTTATTTATTCTTAAAATTGTTTTCAGGAAGAGACAAGTGTTGTTGGGGACTTATTTGCTGATGGGCAACTGGTACAGTGAGATAAAATCAGCAAAAGAAGCCACTTAGTAAGCTAGGAACAGAACCCAGAACTTAAAAGACATGGATGAAGGTCCCCTTCTTAGAAACCTCTACTTTTCCGTGTTGGTGAAACAGATTTCAAAAGCATATCTGGAAATCTGCAGTTCTTATTGACCCATGAAAAAAAAATCTAGCAATGCACAGTTATTGCAATTGAGATTTATGTGTTTGAAATGAGTCAGGTTTACTTACTTTAGGTTTGTAGAACCAGCAAAAATATAGATCAAAAGTAGTTTATAAAGGCACTTCCTGAGACGAAGTACAGCAGTTACGAGACCCTGAAAGACCGAAAGAGACAGATTATCCTAAAATTCCTCTTTAGATATCCTAAAATTCCAAGAGAAAAAAAATGACAGCCACTTGGGGAGCAACACATAGGACCTGAAAATTCATCCAAGCAGGATACCTACTTCAGAATTTTTTTGAAAGAGATGGAACTACTCAGGGTCAAACAAAGGCAGAAAAATCTCAGGATTCAGAAGCAGACTAGTCTAACAGTTACTCCACCAAAATATTTGGAATTGCTGCCTTTAACTATGCCTAAAATAAAGGATGAAGTTTCCACAGGAGCATAATCATCATGGCTGCACACTGGAAGTCAACATTTTTGTTCTCCACATGAGAAGGGTAGAAATTATTTTTCCCCCTCCTGTCTTGTAGACAGTGAACCCTTCAAGTGGGAAGGTTTGCTTCAACAGGTTTTTCTACAGTGCTTTGCACTGTGGACCAGGTCACTGTCAGTAGCAATAAGCTCTTTCCTTTTTTTTCAATGAGCTGTATTATCAATAGTGACCTATATTATCAATAGTCCCTTCCTTTCTGCAACTTAGATTTATTTTTTTCCAGAACCCCAGAATATCTTTCTGAACTGAAGTCTCTTCCCAAAGATCTATAATCCTCCTCTCTTTATCTTTGTTACTGCAGGGAGTAATATAAACTGGCCTTTTCTTACCTACCTATCTCAGACTGCACTCCATCTCATCACCCAGGTCGCTAATAAAGATACTGAAGAGTCCTGTCCCCTGTATCGATCCCTGAGGGGTGTCACCCTGACAGCTGGACTCTGGACTGCTGATCAATACTCCCTGAGCCCAGCAATGAATCCAATTTTCCACCCACCTTATTACCCACTAATCGAGCTCATATTTCTCCAATCTTGTTAAAGGAGACAAGGAGAGACTATTGAAAGTTCTTTCAAAGCCCTTGCTAATGTATACAACTTCCACTGCTCCCACTTTGTCTGTGGAAGCAGAACTCTCTTCAGAAGGTAATTAGACTGGTCAGGTGTGCTGTGCTCTCAGTAAATCCATCTTGGCTATTCCTACCCACCTTCTTGTTCTTTGTATACCTGGAAATGGCCCCTAGCAGGATCTGTCCCATTACTTTCCTGGGAGTGGTGGTAAGGCTGACCTGCCCTTAGTTTTCTTGATCTTTTAGACACTAATTTAGGCACTTTTGGACACTAATTATGACTAAATAATCCCTATATTAGTGACAGAAAACTTCAAGGTTTATTATTTTTTTAAACTTTCAGAAGACTTTTCTTAAAATTCACATAAATCAAGGGGTTTTGTCAATTGTCTTTGGGCAATATAAGCATCTACTTTTACTTTTTCATCTTAAATGATATTTGGAATCTTCTGACCCTTTCATTGCCTGTTCTTCCTCTAGGAGTCATATATATTAAAGAAAAAAAATATTTTTTCTGCTGGGGATCATGCTGGTTGTTCCAAAAGCCATGTAATCATGCTACCATACTCATCTTTGACAGCAATAACTTACTGCCTTTTCCTCAGCTTTTCTAAAAGCCATGCTGTGTGAAGAATCTTTTATTGTAATTTTGCATGACTCTGTGTCTTACCTTATAATAGATAACAGATTTAAATAATCCTCACAGGAAGAACTTATGATATACCCATGAAAGTTCCTTCTGCTACTTCGACCCTAATTTTGATGAATAACTTCAATTCTGTGGCCTGAATTACCCACCAAGACCAAGAAAGAAAGTCTACTGTACATGTATTACTTCAAGGCTCATGTAGGGATCAAGGCATGGCAGCTGGTGTTGCTGATCTTAACTTATTCCATAAGACCTAAAGAAAAGCCTGTTTCCCTTGGAAAGACAACCACAAGCCTAAAAAAATGGCATTTATGTCTCCACCTCTCCTTGCAGCTGCCATTAATAAGGCAAGCCCTAATGTTCCACTATATTATTTATTGGCTTAAATTGAATTCAAATTTGTCCTTTGGCATTTGCTAAATCAGATCTTTACTATTACATTCCTGTCAGCCAATATTTTTCCTGAGCTGCAATTATACATCAAGGTTTACTTGAATATCTGAATGCAGAAAACCAGCCTCAAGGGCTCAGTAAATACATTATAAATTTAAAAACCTATGTGGAAAATTTTCTCAAACAGGCAGACTCTTCATAGGTTCAAAATTAATCTGCACTAGAAAGAAATAGAAAACAAAAGACATGATACAAAAATGTGCAATTAATTTACTATTAGAAAACAAGACTTCTTCATTTTTAATTGTAACACATCAAAAGGAAATACTTTCTGTCAGAATTATCAGGAGCATATTCCTCACTGGATTTAATATCAGTTGTAATGTGCCTCATTTTCCATTTTTCTGAAGTGATAAGAAAATACTACTAATATTTCTTACATTACTGTAATAAACAAAGCATAATTGGGTATTTTTTCCCTTGGAAAAGTTGCAAGTGCTTTAACTGCTCCAGGGACAAAGAATTTTTAAAAAACATTGCTTCTTCTATTTTCTTATCACAAATGATTTGTTTCTGCAACTGCAAATCTTCAGTGTATACATTTTCCATAGCCTCTCTGTAAAGAGGATTTATGACAATGCTCAGCTTCATAGCAGCTCAGAGCTATTGAGGCCATTCCAAGTGCAGTCCTGCAGGAGCACCAATCCAAGATAAAGCCAAGTGAAAGAGGAGCCAGGGGAGCTATGTAACTGGGATTATAGTGCAAGCAAGACCAAAGGACAATGCTGTGTCCCTAAAAGACCTAGGGACTCAAATGACTCATTAATGAACAAAAAGGAAATAATGAAATGAAGAAATAGAACAAAGCAGAAAAAAAGCCCTCAGTGTACACAGATAAAGAAAGTGAGAGTGTGTAAGAAAGAAAGAAAAAGAAACTCAGATCTGACTTCCATCTAGGAATAAAAGTTAAGATAGATGGATGTAGAAGGAAGGGGAAATAATAAAGATAATCAATAACAACACAGTTGTGCAGAAAATTCTCCCTTTCTCTGGGCAAACTTTCTGCCTTGAAAAGCTAGAGACTTGAAATAGGTTGTGTCAATACAGCCAGCACGAAATATACTGAGGGAATGATACTGTTGCCAGCATACATGTTTCTTGAAAATGACTGATAGCATGGCATAAGACAGTTTAAGATAATTTAGATAAATATCACATTAGAATTCTAAATGCTTGTTTGTAATCAATTGCTGTAAAGAATACTGGAGAAGTTCTTTACAGAAAATAACAGCATGCAAATAATCTCTTGGCAAAGTTAACAGTGAAGTGTGAATTCAGAGCTCTGAATAACCAAAGTGATGATGAGATCACATACAAAAAGTTGAGAAAAAATGACTGAAAATCAGGCAGGAGGAAGTTAGTAACCATCACTCTCAATTCAGACTACCACAAATAGTATTAGAACATTAGAAAAGTGTGTACCCAGATGCATGGCTGAGGGAAGGACTATATTTACTGCAAAGAAAATGGGAAAGGAAAAATTTGGTGCCATAAGCTTAAGACGTACAGGTTGTTTGGCTACAATGTAGAAGTTTCTTGCTGGAATCTTTACAGAAAATGTGTTTGAGAGTGTTGAAGCTAATGTTTCCCAAAGTACAGAAAATATGGTGAAAAGGTAAAAACCTTTCTGACAGAAAGCGAAGACTTTTTTACTGATACTAAAAGAAATTCTAGGTAGATGACGTGAAATCATATCTCAGCACTGGATGAGATCAGTGGCAAGACAGTAGAAAGCACTGTTTGTGTAAGAGGAACATAGAGAAAGTTTGTTGGAAAAGTATGTGCTGTACTGGAATATAACAAAGGAATATATAAAGCAAGAGAACATAAGTGAAAAGACTTTCCAAAATGACTGTCTGTCATTCTTTTAATGTCCTCATTTCTACTGGTTGCCCTGCTGCAACTTATGAGAAGCCTTTTAACGATGAAGAAAGGAAACCTCTTTCACATCTGGTATTTTTTAGAGAACCTGAAATGATAGACAGAATGCAAACAAAATGAATTCACAGGTGAGAACTGCAGATGCTGTCTGAAAGGATACAGAAACAGAATTAAAGCTAAAACAATGTGCACAACCAAAGATACTAGAAAGATTTATACCACAGCACAGAAAAGACTGCACCAGCTTGGTTCTCTCTGCTTTAACACTGCTCTTAACACTATCCTGGTGTGTCAGCCCTGTGCCACAGCTCCCTGAAGGGCTGAGACACAGCCCTCACATAATTTACCTATGCATTTATGCTCAGTCAATTTGGACTGAAAAGACATGAAAATAATGCATGCATCTTGCCATGGAGGTGTGGGGAGGGCAGGCAAACTCATCAGCAGGCGCTCAGGGGAATCCTTCTGAATACATCACTCTGAAATGGGAGTAAATAGGGCAGAGGTATTCTAATGGACTTGGATAGGAAGAGCACAAACACATCAAAATCTTATCAGTATCACTGCCTGAGTTAGGCAGATTTCATACTGACGATAGATAAAAAGATAAAAACAATTGCAGATACCAGGGAAAATGAGATGTGTGTAACAACAGCTGCCTGTAAGAGAGAAAACAGACTGGCTACAGTTCAGTTCAAATAACTACTGGGCATTATCTTGCTAGTGAGAGACATTTAGGGAGCTATAAAATGCACATATAAAGATGGAAGTAACATGAAGAGTACTTGAGTAGTGAAGAAACATAACTTAATTTAGTTTATGGCAACTTAAACACAGCTTGAAAAAGAAAAGTTGAGACGAGGAGGTTTAAACAGCTCAGAGACAGACTATTTGTATCAACTACACCCAAGCACAGAGGCAGGATAGGAAAACTGCTCTGGAAGTCAGGATGCAAGGCCCAGGTCCGGGGTCCAGCAGCTGTGGTCGAAACAGATCTGCTGGGGAAGAATACAAAGTAATGGGGAGACAAAATTGTCAGTACTGTGCATAGGGGTCAAAAATAAAAAAGGAATTGGAAAAGTCAAGACTGCAAATTGTTGTAGGTAAAAATAGTTCCTGCCAATGCAGTACACGGCACAAGACTAAAAAGTAGAAGGGAACTTTGCTGAGGACATTTTTTGACAATTGATAGGCGTATTTAGCTGCAAATTACTAAATAAAGAAATAAATAATAAAAGCCCAGCACAAAGTGGTATAATTTGGGTTGTGAATAAGATGGAAACACTGTATCTTCGTTACTTTGTGATCTTGCAGGTGAGGTGTAAAATACCTACACTAGAGTTTGGATTCACTACAAAATCAGCAGTGTGTCTGGTGGCACCTGCTATGAAGAACCCTGAAATCCCAAGGGGAAGTAAAACATTTGGAATGCAACAATGCAATGGCCCCAGCTCAGGCCACTTCAGCAACTTTGCTCCCCCTTGAAGCAGCCAAGGGACCATGACACAAACAGAAACACTGCTTTGAATAGTTCACTATTATGGATTCTCTGGTGGGTTTCGTGAATCAGTAGGTTGTGAGTCGATGGTCACGATCGCCCCATCAGAATTATCTTCTAACCAATTACAGCTGATTTCAGCACAGTTAATGAGTTTTCTTCGGTATTTTCTTCCCTGTTCTAGGAGCTCTGCCAAATGACCTTGTGGCCCATGAATTCTGCATTCTTTGTGCCCACTATCAGCAGCACATCCTGTCTCCAAGCTTTGCTAGCTCTCCCTAGGTCTCGGACCACTGAAACATATCAAGCCCTAAAATTTAAAGAGGCAATTCTACCGACAAGCAATTTGTCTTCCTGGCACCTGGCCATCAATTAGAGCTTGTTCGCTGCTGTTTCACGGATTAAATCTCCTTTCTTGATTAGTCTTCAAAGTGTATAAAGACCAAACATCACAGAACAACCTTTTTTGAGACAATGTTTACAGATCTGGCGTTTTGCAACCCCGCGGCGGCGGCAGGCGCAGCAGTCCCGGGGCGGGGGCCTTGGCGGGCGGGGGCGGTGCGGGCCGGGCCCGGGCCGGGAGGAGGAGCCGCCTCCGCGCTGGGGCCGCCCCTTCCCGCCGCTCCGCCGCGGTAAGGCAGCGGGCACGGGCCGGGAACGGGTCGGGCCGGGAGCGCGGGAGGCGACGGCGGCAGGGGCTGGACCGTGCGGGCCTGGCCGCAGAGGAGGGATCGCCGCCTGCGAGGGCGGGAGGGTGGAAATGGAGGCCCAGGAGAGCGCTGCGGCTCAGCGGGCGGGAGCGGCTGTGTGGAAAGGGGCGTCCCGAGCCCGGGCCGAGGCCTTGTTGCTGCCGGCCCCGCGGTGGGGGGGCGGCGGGAGGCAGCGGGGAGCCCCCGAGGGCCCTCCGGCGTGCGGGCTGCCTCGCCCGGTGCCCTGTAGGAGCGCGCAGGTGTGAGGGTGGAACGTTCTCGTTCTGACGTTTGTTACCTGGTCTGATGTTACCTGGGTTGCCCTCAGGGGTTTTTTTGTGTGCCGGTGACAGGACCCGAGGGGATGGCCTGAAGTTGTCTTAGAGGAATTTAGCTTGCATATCAGGAAAAGGCTCTTTCCCCAGAGGGTGGTTGGGCGCAGGAACAGGCTCCCCTGGGAAGTGGTCACAGCACCAGCCTGGCGGAGCTCAAGAAGCATTTCCACAATGCTCTCAAACACCTGGTGTGACTCTTGGGAATAGTTCTATGCAGGGCCAGGAGTTGGACTTGTTGATACTTGGGCGTCCCTTCCGACTCAGAATATTCTGTGGTTCTGTGACCCTGCAGTCTGTTCACCTTTCAGCTGCCTGCTTGGCCTTACTGCCCCTGTGCAAGCTGACAGTGTCCACTTTTGTGTCAGCCTTCCAGGGTTCCCTTAGCACACTTGTGCTACCTGCTATTCTAAAACTCCCATCACTCTCCTTTCCTTGTATTTTCCATATTGTTTGCAGTGAAAATAAGCCTTCTGCTCTTCTGTTCCTGCTGTCCCACAGACTGCTAGAATGTGGTAGTTAACTTCCATCAAAGATGAGAATAAGGCTTAGTATTGAGGTAGTTGGCTGGATACTGTCACACACAAGAGAAGGAAAGGTGGGACAGGTTTTTCTCATGTATGGTAATTGTGGAGGTAACAGGCTGGCACAAGGAGCTCCAGGCTAACCACAGCACGTGGGAATGCTTGCTTGGTAGCCAAAGAGCAAGCCACAGTCAGTGCTGAGGTAAAGGTCATTGGAGATGTGGGTCTGTAAGAAAGCAGGTAGGCTTTGCCCATTCTGCTTACAGGAGTTCAGCCTCCCCTGTCCCTTTTTTATGGGGAAATAAAGTGAATGAAACATCAGAAATCATGTGCAGGAAATTATTCTGAGAAAAAATAATATTAGGCAAAAATACTACAAGTTGTATTCAACTCTTCTCAAAAAGTCTAAGACCAGGATTGTTTTATTTTCAGATTTAACTTTCTCTGTGTTTTTTGTTTGTTTGTTTGTTTGTTTGTTTGTTGTTTCTTTGGGGCTTTTTTTCCCCAGTTAAAATCATGGCACTGAAACAGGTTTCCAGCAACAAATGCTTTGAAGGTTTCCAGAAAGTGTTTGAACATGACAGGTAAACACCACTAAAGCAACCAAGATGTTTAGCTTGGGGCAGTGAATGCAGTGCTGTCAGTGCTTTCAGTCAGCAGGGAAAAGAACATGCTCTCACTAATATCCAGATTTCAGTCAGGAATAATGTCTACTGCTGCTTTGGCTGTGCTCTTGAATTTCTGTGTTAATGTTTAACATAATCTAGTATACTTAGTGGTGCAGAGCTGTGGTGGGAAGCTAGTATTTTTACCTTTGAAATTGAAAGTTCATTACTTTGGGTTGTCCTGTTTGCAGCACAGAGAACCACTGTGTGTGCAAAGTTCACTCATTGCTGGATATCTTACTTCTGTGCACTCTGGAAAAGTGCTGTGACCAGTGACTCAGTGAATAGATTCTTGGTTGATGAAGGTGTACAAAAAAAAGCTTTTTTTAAAAAAATTGATCCAAATAAAATCATCAAGTGTGCTTAGATAAGAGTTTATTGATAGTTTTAGACTTTAGTATTAATTGAGTAACGAATTGGTCTGTAGACTTCTTAGATTGAAAACCTCCCTTTCTGGCACATGCTGTGCATTTTATGTTGTGCAAGTCACATGGATGTGTTCTTCAGTAAAAATTACTTTGCAATTTGATAGCCAAAGCTCAAGCTAAATACTGCTGGGATTCAAAATTTGATTTTTGACCTGTTCTTGGTTAGCAGCACTGTGAAAACGTGACACATTTGTAAGTCTCTGTTTTAAGTATATTCAGAACAAGGTTGAAAAGTTAGCTGTTGCCAAATCTAGAGTCTAAAAATTGATTTTTTTTCCTTCCTTTAAGTTTGTTGTTACAATTCGCTGACCAGACGTCCTTTGAATGAAATGCACTGATTCCTGTTTTAATGTTAGTGACCTTGTTAATTATGTAGTGGTGATAACAAGAAGTATTTTATTAATACAGTGCAGAGCTAAAATGCAAAATGAAATTTGGAATCTACTTGCCCCCAAAAGCAGAAACTGGGAAGTGCCCTGTGCTGTATTGGCTCTCGGGTAAGTAACATGAGTTTTAGTAACTTAAAAAAGGCAATCTTAAACATTTTTAAATTACTGCACTACAGTTACTGAAAACTTAATATAGAGGTACTGCAGTGGCAGCTTTTGGATTCTACAGAAACTCCTCTTCTGGAAGGCACACTTAGTTTGAGTGTACCATGATAAGTCAGGATGCAGCTTGGGGAGAAGCCTTGGGGAGATTGTCTTCTAAAATGTCAGTGTTCAAAGTGTTCTACCCTTTTGTTGTAAAATGTTCATACCTTTTGTTCTAGAGTGTATATATAAAGGTTGTCCTGTAAGGCCTTCCTGTTGGGACACCTTCTGCTTTCCTTTCTTCTAAAAAACTGCTTCAGCTAACAGAGTAGGGATGTGAAAAGAGCCCGTGGAAGCCAGCATGTTTGTCCTGTGGACTCTACCTTATTCCAAGTACAACTTTGCAGGAAGCAATTGGTGAACTTGAAAAGAGAGGTGCTGTCAGCTGCCTTAGCACAAGCATGTCTAGTGTGAAGTAAACCTGTGGGATCAGAAAGAGCCAGGGGCTGAAGAGGCTTGGGCAGCAGGAGTGAAGTTGTCTCATCAAAAATGAATGAACTAATTTTTTTTTCTTTTATTCAAAATAAAAAGCAGAAACTCTGTTCTGTAATTCAAGGATTTGCTTTATTGAGACTTGTGTTTAGAAAGTTGGAGACCAGACTGTTAGTGTGGAGACTTGTGTTCCTTGTATATATTAATTTCACAAAATAGCTTGTGGGTCTGATTTGTGTCATGACAGTGGACTGGGTAAAAATGTTTATACTTGAAGTTAGGAACACTAAAATTGTCTGAAGAGCTCTAAGCCATGCAGCACATATATTTTGCTTTGTGTAAACTCTATTGTCTTGGGCAATATATCAGTCAAATTAGGTTACTGGCAACTTGTCCTCAGAGAAAACTAGAATCATTAACTCCTCTCAAATTGCATAGTGAAGAAAAATTGAAATATTAGTGTGAAATGTAATTTATTTGTAATTGGACTTTGGACCTGCTGCTGTACAAAAGGCTGTATTGCTGTGGGTTGTGGAGCCAGGGTGCTTGCAGGCCCTTTATCCTGTCTAAGGTACATACAATTTGCCAGACCACGTGTGTGATTCTGTAATGCAAATGGCTGAGATGACAGCACAAAGAAAAATGGAGTTGCAGGATTAGATGTCAGAAGTTACCAGTGTCAGCCTTAGCAGATGCCTGTGGTCAGTGGGTTTAAATGCACAGTGCTCGAGGGGATACAGGGTGCACATGGATCTGGATTTGATCACGTGTTAGTGGGACTAGATGGGACAGTGCAACTGCATTTCTGTGGATTGTTAAGTATCTTTGAGCCTAATGAAAACATCTCCCATGTTTATGGAGACAGGAATCCTTGTTTTTCGAAACCTTTACTGTGAAAAAGGGTTTTGAAGCCAGTATGCCATGAGCAATGTGTGACCAATGATATTTTTCTTTCCCTAGGGTTGACCTGCACAGAACAGAATTTTATAACAAAAGCTGGGTTTCAACAAGCGGCAGCGGAGCACGGCCTCATTGTGGTGGCACCGGACACGAGCCCACGTGAGTTCAACCAGAGGCATGGGAGCAGCCATTCCTCTGGAGTGCACTCTGTCCTCAGAGGATGGGCTGCTGCACTGTGCTGAAAACTCTCAGCACACTGGCACTGAGTCAGAATTTGACCTCACCTCTGCATCTTGCACTGTTCACTAAATTATGTTCTGTGTGTTCTTATTAATGGGGTAGGGAGGTTTGATATTTGAAACTCTTATTGTTGTGGCACTAAAACTAGAACAAAGGGGCTCTAGAGTTCAGCACAGATGAGGAGAGGGAAGAAAAGTGAAACAGGAAATGTCTGTTACTAGAATTCCTGCTGACATTTTGTACCTTGCTGAGACCCTATAAAACCTGCAGAACTGTGTTGCCACACAAAGATGCAATGCTTGCTCTTAATTGTATTCTGTCTTCTAAAGCAAATTAAATAAATGCCTTCAAAGGATTACAATACTTTGGAAAAGGAAACCAGAAACCCTTTTCCCCTGCAGCTACAACAGACTATTGATGAATGGAATTCTTAAATGATGTGCTGTTATTTGTATAAGGCTGAGCTTATGGTGTGGGAAATCTGAAAAGGTGGATCTACAGTTATTGGAAATACTGGGGATTCACTATTTTATGTTTCATATTTGTTGGATTCTGCCAGTCTCTTGGGTGCTGTAAACAAAGATGTCAGCCTTCTAATATTTCCCAGTCTTTAGTGGGTTACATCCGACTACAGGGAATATGGGAAAAAAGCGATCTTCTTTCCATGAAGTATTTTTTACATCTAGGTTTTGAAGTTGTGTCAGGTCAAAGAATGTAAATACATGTTTCTAATGAAGAAGAGGGACAGCAGAGCAAAACTTGTGAATGAATGAACTTCATACTTTGTTGTTGCTATTTGCTGCAGGTTAGAGATGGGCAACTAAACTTTGCATTGTTCATATTGCGTAGTTGTACTGGAACTTGTTTTTGATAGTGTCTGTGTAAATCATCTCTATCAATGTGTAACTGCCTTTGCATAGGTCATTGTTTTGTCCATTTTCTTTTAAGTCACTCATTGCAGCTTCTCTTTTGCCTTTTAGCCTAATAACTGATAAGGATTGCTCTACTATTCAAATGAGTTTTGCTATGAGCTTCATATTATACTCTTAAATTTTAGCCCCAGATGTTCTTAAGACTGTTTGAGCTATCTGGAGAAACAAGTGAAAAGCAATTCAAATATAATCATGAGCTGAGAGGTATTGAAAATGCTAACATATGCATTTTAATTGTGTAGTGCATGAGAATTACCTTCCGGGAGCCAGGAGATGTATCTGAATAGGGAAAAAGACTGCATGAAATCATTAAGTAATTGTCATTACAGACCCTCTGTCAGGCCTTGGTAGACTTTACTTTTCCTACTTTGAAGGGGTTTGTTTTTCCAGAGCAGTATTATGCAGATTCCTTTTCAATTTTTTTTTTTTTCAAGGCTTCCTGAAAGTTTTATTTTTTAGCATAATGAGCATTATACCAAGGATTTTCTGTGTTCTTGTTCATCTCTAAGGTACTGAAGATAGACTTTTTGCATCCAACACATTGTTCAAGCACCCCAGTCCCTGTGATTGCTGAATGTTAAGTTCCAGAATCATTCAGTGTTCAAGGGCATATCACTGGAGCAAAGTCAGCTTTGATCCTTGTACAAGTCTGACTTCACACTGTGGGAGGGTGGCAGCCACCTCTGCACAAATTCTGAGGGACTGTTGAGTTACACGTGGGTTTGCAGTGTACTCTGACAGGGGTAAAAGTCCATGTAATTTTGGATTGCAGAAACTAGGAAATAATGGCCATTCTTTCTCGAAAACATTCCTATCAGATATCCTTGAAATATTACATTCTGTTCTCCAAACCAGGCTGGTAAATCATAGACTAATCAAAGGGAGGACTGGATGGGATGTGCTGATTTTCGAGAACACATCTGCAAATTGAGTGTGGAAGTGTAGCTTGGAAAAGAGGATACAAATCCTGCAGTTATTCAAAGAAGAAATTATTTAAGTTTCATGGAAATTATAGGTGGGAGCAATAAAATGAGTTGCAGAAGAGGTAGAGGTACAGACTTGTGAAATTATAGGAACAGTGAATTATTTTTCTGGAGAATCTTAAGAGGGGAGGTGTAGCAGGCATTATTTAAAGCACATAAATTGGCCTGGAGACACCATTTGGTTATACGTGGTTCGGTCATTCTGGGGAAAAGGAAATTTTCTTGTTTCTCACACAGTTTCTTGTACTTGATAGGCTGAGGTCTAATGACTGAAATAAGCTGGTAGCACCAATTAACAACTGCCAATTTTTTGATTAAGTTCCTGGGTAAATTGGACAAAACTTTACAGAACTAATTTAGGAGACATATGCTATATTTATTTATGAAGAGATAGTGACACTACTTAGAAATTGGATATATCTGTAGGTATTATCTAAGTGTCATTTTGAAAGTATTGAAGTAACACTTTTAAACATTGTACTAATGAATTAAAATCTGAATTGTCTTATAGTTGAAGGGGTGGAGATGTGATTAAGAAACTTGTGTCCCGAGGCTGATTTGTGTGGCAAGTTCTCCAATTCTGAACATGTAATAAAGGGAAGATTTTTTTCATGCTAGGTGGCTGCAATATTGAAGGAGAAGATGAAAGCTGGGATTTTGGCACTGGTGCTGGTTTTTATGTGGATGCCACTGAAGATCCCTGGAAAACAAACTATAGGATGTATTCCTACATAAAGGATGAGGTAACTTGGCTACTGGGTTCTCCTGGTGTTGCTGTGTGATAAAGGAGTGTGGCTCAGTCATAGGAAATTCCCACATCTTGTGTTACAAGGTTATGGAGATTTCTTGAGAGATACTTTGAGCTACTTATCAGCTGAACTGTTTCCTTTTGATTTCACCTTCCCCTTTAAGTTGCTTTCAGGCCATGATCACAGAAGTCAAGCTAGAACCAGAGATGTGCCTTTGGTTTCAGTGGCATTAAAAGTTGGTTAGTTGTGTGCTTTTTTTTTCTTAAACATACTCAAGTTGCTTTAACATTTCTATTATGCTTTTGTTTCCTTTACAGCTGCCTAAACTAATAAATGCCAATTTCCCAACTGACCCTGAACGGATGTCTATTTTTGGGCATTCCATGGGAGGTCATGGAGCTCTTATTCTTGCTCTGAAGAATCCTGGGAAGTACAAAGTAAGATGAAGTACAGCTGATAGGAGGTATACTAATGCCTATATAGATTTCTGTAGATATGATGGAAGAAAACATAATACTGAGTTCTTTGAGGGCATTAAATGTATAAACAGTTTCATTTGCTGCAGTTCATTGTTACATAGTTTTGGGGCTTTTTCTGCTCTTTCTGAACAGTCTGTGTCAGCATTTGCTCCTATCTGCAACCCAATTCAGTGTCAGTGGGGGAAGAAAGCCCTTGGTGGATATCTGGGACCAGATGCAAGCAAATGGGAGGTATGTGTTACAGCTATAGTTCTTTAATGATTGATGAATGAGTGATCTGTAAATGCATCACAGCAGGAGCCTGGAAAACTCTGGAGTGCCCATGAGCTGTACTATTGTTTTACTACACCCCTCTGCACAGAAAAGCATTGTTTGTTTCTGGCAGGAGTGACTTGCTGTTGCCTTATGGTGCTTATGAAAATGTAATGAGATACGGCTCTCTCATCAGGTCAACTACATTCCTCTCAGTTTTATGAAGTCTGAAGTTTTAAAAGTCTGGGCTAAGAACGATTATGAGCAGTGTATTTTTGTAGCTGCCTGAAGAGAGAGACTGCTGCAAACTGTTCAGACTGATGAGCCTCATGACATCTTTCAGGGGCAGCCTGTGGGAGGCCTCCAGGAGGAGCCTGTTGGATACTTGGAAGTTGGTATCCTGCAGAACAGCATTAAATTAGACAAAGTTAGGTTTTAGCTCCATGGCCTTAATTTTAAGCCATTAGTAATTGTATATGAATAGCTAAGATACAAAAACGTTTGTCTGCATGGTTGCTGCATTATTTGGGCAGTTCTTCACTACTTTTAATCTCAACCTAAACATTGCACTGTATTTCTGTAATTAAGTTAGGAGGGGTCGTTATGACCACGTACTCAGATTTCCTTGTAAATGAGCACAAGCTGCAGTTCATTCCCTTGTAAATTGGATTAAAGTATGTCTTAGGAAGACTTCCAGGTCTGATTAAAACTTTAGAGGATTGGAGAGTGTTCTCTGCTTTTTTAATTGTTAATCGTTTGTGCAATTAGAAAGCACCAGTTAAACTTGCTTAGACTTAATGTAATGGATTTGTTGTGAAACAAAACAACTTCCCAAAAACCTCTATTCTGTCCCCTTAACTTGTTTTGGAGTGCTTCTGCAAACCTCGTCCAATAGATCAACAGCAATTGTCAGGAACAGACTTAGATCAGCCTTTGGCACAGATATGCAACTTCTGATCTCTCTATTTTAGCTTAAAATTGCCATGTAAATATGTTCAGGATAATTTGATAACATGGCCACAGTGTTGGGCTGAGCCCAAGCTCCCATTTCCATTGTAGTGTCATTTCTGGATCTGGTGGCATCCTGGAAGGATGGCTCTGATGCCTTGGTGTAGGACCTTGGATTTTGCTGTCCATTGGTGACTGGTCTTCTCCACAGCCTTAAACACTTTGCTGTCTTTTTAAAGGAGTTATTTATTTTGAGCATGTAATAAGCACAGGATCCCATGGGTAGCATGCTCCCCATCACAATTACATTTTGATTCATGTATGTTTAGAGTTTTTAATTTTTGTTTCTCAGTTGAACCAAATTGTCTTGGTCAAATGATCCTGGTAACCTTCAGGTTAAATGCCTTTCCATGGTAAAAGTTGTGTTACACTGGTGTTTTGACTTCTAGCTGCCAGAATAATTGCACCAAGACACCAAGTTTCTTCAGCAGGATCTAGTTTCTGCACGAGGGTGTGAATTAGTACTGACTAGATTGTCTTTCTTCCATTCTGTAGGAATTCAGCCCTGGGCTGGATGTCCTGTTTGGACAAACTTGCACATTTGCCCTTTTTAAAGCAATGGGTATTACTTTTCAGTTCCTGGAGTTTCCCTGGTTTTTTGTTCTTTCAAAGTTCCTGATCAACACTGCCCAGCACTCTCTCTGTGCCATTCTTTTCCTGCAGTCAATGAACTGAAACCATTTGAACAAATGTAACTGACTCATTTCTCTTGTATTTCTGCAGGCATACGATGCTACACAGCTGGTGAAGTCCTACTCGGGCTCTGGCCTGGACATCTTGATTGACCAAGGCAAAGATGACCAGTTCCTGTCCGCGGGGCAGTTACTGCCTGACAACTTCATCGCTGCCTGCACCGAGCGCAAAATCCCAGTGGTCTTCAGACTGCAGCAGGCAAGTTGCTTCTGCAGTCCTTGGGTGCTGGATTCCTCTTTGTGGTTTTTGGTTCTACACAGCAGGCAGTGAAGAGAGTGTCTGTAAGGGGGCAGGCGTGCTCTCGCTGCGGGTCTGTCCGTGGCCTCCCGGGGAGCAGGGTGAGAAGCGACACTTTGCCGTCGCATCACCCACCCGCTTCAGCCGCACTTCACCACTAGGTGCCGTCGTGCTTCCAGCTTGGACAGGCTGATCCCTGCCTGGGGACTCGGCTGCCGGTGCTCGGCGGAAGACACAGCATTGATCATTTTTAATGAGTATCGCAGTCACTGTACAGCCAGAGTGACATATGGCCTTCTGCTGCATCCCTTATCTGTGCTGTGGGTTTCGTGTTTATCATAAATCTTTGTGATTTAGTTTGTATGTGTTTGTGTAAATTAGGGAAGGGGTGGAACTCCTTGACATCCTAGAGTCATATAAAGACCTAAGTGGAAGGATTGCTCCTACCTGTAGTGCAGTGACCCAGCACAAGTCTCCTGAGAGCACTGGAGTCTTTGTAAGCCACTGGCAACTTCCACCCAGACCCAGTGAGGAGCCCAGTTGTGGAGAGTAAAGGGTTGTCCCCTCTGGTTTATCATAAACCTTGCACCTAAAGATAGTTAGTGCTGATGAAGGGCGTGGGCCAGAGGGTGACATTTCAGCACAGTGATGGAGCAGTAGCGCAGACCTGGGCTGTGGTCTCCTTATCCCCCTGTGTTTTACCAGAACAGTGCCTGTGAGGGAAACTGTTCCCCCAGATTGCATCTCACTGCACCTGACCCTCACTCTTACCCATCTCCAGTTTACAGGCACAGATCTGGGCAGGTTAAGGGACTTTGTTTAGCTTCCTAGTGCTCATCTATACTTAGCCTGTTACGTACCCCTTACCATTTTTATATATATTCCAGGTATTCCTAAAATGGATAAAACCAGGAGAGTCATTACATTTCCTTTAAGAGAGCTTACATGATTGCTTTATCTCAAGCTGTATGTTCTCTGCTGATTTCTTTATTGTTCTTTTCTAGGGTTACGATCACAGCTATTTTTTTATTGCTTCATTTATTAATGACCACATCAAACATCATGCAAAATACCTCAATGCTTGAGACATTTGGATGTGAGTGCTGCCTGGCCAATATGAATCAAGAGATAATGATGAACTAAACAAAAATCGTTTGCTGAAGTAATGTTTGTAAAATGGAGTTCTTTTAATTGTACTTCTAAGAAAAATAAAAGTCCCACTTAATTTGATCTGTGTGCTTTAGAGTAAGTATTGGGAATGTTCTTCCATGCTTGGAAAACTCTTGATGCCATGAAGTTACATCTGCTGCATTTTGGGTCAAAATGTAATCCAGCAGATGAGTGACTTTCAGACCATGAGTGTGGGTGTGGATGTGGCACCTGCAGAGAGCTTCTAGTGCAAGTGTGCAAAGACTGCGATTAACAACAGTGTGCCCATTCAGCTAATTAATTACTGGGGTTTACTTCATCTTTTAATGGTGAAGGAAGTCGTTAGTGGCACAGCTAATCAAGCTGCTTAATTAATCTGAAGTGGTAAGAGTGTTTTTCCTTGGCCTGTCTAAATACCTTCTAAGGCCAAGTCTGGTGGAGAATGCAGACAAAAGCCTGCTGTGCACAGTGGTTTACTGTCCTGTGCATTATCAAGCAAATTGAGTTATTTCATGGAGGATTCTTACAGAAAAGACCTCTTAAAAACCCACATGAACGAAGCAGACTGGAGTAAAAACTATTTTTTTCTCCAGTTGCTTTTGATTCTTAGAGTGTGAAAGACTTGTACTGTGTGTCTTAGATTTGACAGGACTGAGAGAGACTGCTAAATAGATCTGAAAAAAGCCATGGCTATTTAGATCTAATATCTCATTGCTGAAATCAAGTATGCTTATTTTACAAACATGGCAGAATTTAGCCCAGACCGCTGTAGATCTGAAATAGCTCTTGGGGTATAATTCTGCCAGCTACCTTGGACAAGAACACAGATTGTTCCAGTAAACTGCAAGTAATCACTTGTAAACTCAGCTTTCTCAGCGTTCAGCTGGACCTGAATTGTGGCTCAAACCTTGCCTTGCTCTTGCCAGAGGAAATACTCCAAGAGCTGTAGGATGGGTTTCCTTTTTTAAGCAGTGCTGAATGCCCTCCTGTGTCTCTGGCATTCCTGCTCAATTCTAGATTACAGGGAGGCTGATGCTGGTGACAGCCCTAAATTATGCATTGACTTTTATCAATCTTGTATCTATTTATTTATGGAGTAAGCTCTGAAGGCTGGGAAGATACAACTGTGTGCTATTGCAGAAATATCCTCTGCTTCCAAAATCCCCTATCAAATGTAAAAAGGTACAGCCTATACGGTCACCTGTTCACTAAGGCAAAGACACTCTATTAGAGAAGTTGTAATCAAGGAGAATCTGTACTTGGATGACTTCAGAAAGCTGCATGGGTGAGGGAGGGCTGGATGCTGTGAGCTGCTCCTTGTTTCTGCAGCCAGGGGCAGAGGAAAGCAGCTGAGCACAGCCCTGGCACACTGGGTTATCCCCAGGGCTTTACCGTGTTCACTGCTTGGATTCAGTACTATCAAGGAATCTTCAGGTTCTGTTTGCTGAAGCTGAAGGCTGCAGAGCAACCTCTGCATTTCACAAGAAAAGGCTGCCCTGTAGAGAGAAGTGTCAGCAGTAAAAAGAACATCTCTCATACACCACTGTGAGCAGCAGCAGACTGAAGGAGGGGTCTCCCCCCATCCCCCTGAGCCCAGCCCAGCCCTGGCAGCAGAGGGCAGAGAATTCACTGCCACTGCTGGAGTGGCAGGAGGCCTTCACAACAGGAGCAGCAGAGCTGCAGGGAGAAAGTTCCAGGCACCCAACAGCTACCAGATGGATCTTGTGCCTACTTTAGCTGCAAAATTCCTTTATTTGCATCACATCATCATCTGCCCCCATCCCCAAACCCCTTTCCAGTGTCAAGCTTTCCAACTACCATCTCTTTTACTAGAAATCATCAGTCACAGGGATAGCCATTGAAGGGTTTCTGCAAATAATATAGTTTAATTGTAACTACAGTAAAGATTTTTCTATATACATTATGTTCACTGCAGAGGGTATTACAGATTTGCCATGCATGTTTTATTGCACATATAAATATTGTACAAAGGATCATGAAGATTCTCTTTTTAGCCGTACAGGTTAAGACTGCATAAAAAAAAGCTGTATTACAAAATACTTAGAGCTATTTATTTACAGCTAACTTCAAGCAAATACTGAAAGATACTATCAGGAGAAAACCAAAATTTTAATTATGAAAAAACAAGATTTTTCAAAATAATAATAATTACAAAGTTTCATGTTGCCATATATACATTGTAAAAAAATACTCAGGAAACCTGCATTTTATCCCTCAAGATGCAGAAATCAATATTCCTACTTTTATACTTGATCCTTGAATGCTTTTAAAATTTGATAAACTCTGACTTGAAAACTTATTTTCTTTACATTGCTCGTGCTTTTTGACAAAACAGATATTTGTGCAGCTCTGTAAAATATTAAAATACATTTTCATTTAGTGTTAAAGTGCACAGTACATTTTATAGGAAACAATATGCTAGCTGCCGATCAAATTACAATTTCAGGCAATGTTCCCTCTATAAAATAAGTGTTTTTGCTTTGGTTGAAGTAACTGGATATTCCATGCATACTGTCCCATTGTCTGCGAGCCCACCTTCCTCCTCCTCACACGCTGCTGTCACTCCCTCCCAGCCCGTTACGAGGTGAGGTGTGAAGAGCGCAGTCTGCCTCCAGGCAGCGCCCGAAGCACAACAGCTCTGCCGCTGGACACGGGGTAAGGGCGGTGCCTGAGAGCCTGTGCGCAGCGGCTCCAGAGGGGGTAGTGACAAGTATGCAGCACTCTGCCCAAAAGCCTTCATACAATAGTTCTCTCCACGTCCTATTGCCTTAAGATTTAGTCCTCCCACCCCCCGCCTCTTTTTTTTTTGCCACTCTACATTTCAAACTCCCTGCTTGTGTGTCCCCAGCCAGCTTCCCTTTTCACCACGTGCAGCTGCCCTGTCCTGCTTGCCCAAGTTCCATCACTGGCTTTTTGTGTGAATGAAAATGGGATGTTCCAGATAGCAGAAGAATCACTGTGCTGGAACTTTTCGATGTCTTAATAATAAACTACGCTTTTAAAAATCTCTTTGAAAAATGTAAAGTGGTGATAAGGAGAAGAACTTTTATTTCCTATTGCTGATGTGGAAGTAGAGGTCTGATGCTGCAAATGTGCACTACAGAACATTGTGCTTAATTCTGTGGATACTTTTAAAGAGAAGCACTGTACCCAGGCAGGTTG
The DNA here is from genome assembly GCA_013401135.1 of Cettia cetti. Taxonomy (NCBI): domain Eukaryota; kingdom Metazoa; phylum Chordata; class Aves; order Passeriformes; family Sylviidae; genus Cettia; species Cettia cetti. The sequence goes on from VZUI01093841.1 coordinate 33,419, forward strand.
GATCTGGAAGATTGGGTCTTTGAGACTTCCTTTGGCAATTTCAAACATTTTACCTCCTCTTGAAGGAATCACTGAAGAAAACATGTTAATTTTTCGGCTACCTGGTGAATCTTGTTAATGTTCTTGTGCTATCTTTTACTATTTGTTCTGTAGTGCTGTAATCGTTAAAAGAAATCAAGTTACAGTGCAAAATTACATTTCAAGACACATGATCCTAATGCACATAATTCATTTTGTTGTGGCAAAAGTTAAATGTCTTGTGCATAGTAAAATAAGCAATCAAAAATATTTGTTCACATTTATTTCTCAAGTTTACATATTTCCTTTTGTTTTGTTTTGTTTTTTTTTGTTTTGCTTTTAAACATCTATATACAAGTAAAATGGGTGTGCTCTCACTTTCAGCCAATTTAGTCTAGTGAGGGGAGAGGTGTTACTGGAATGTAGGAAACTCAATGGAATGCAGACAATTTTTTACCAATGTTCCACAGATTCAAGAAATAAAGAATGCCATTCCAGCTAGCTGTTCTTTTAATAGAAGCACCTATTTTGTTTGCTTTTTCTCTTACATATTAGAAAATACAATTTACGGAGATCTAGAGCTACTGCACACCAAGTAGAATAAAAAATAACTAAGTATTTATATTAAAATAAAGTGTTTAACCACAAAAAAAGCAGTAATAAAATACAGTTTCCTAATTTACATTTTGCATCCAAAGGATGAATAACAACTCACTAATAAATAATATTTATATAAATATTTTATGTCTGGATATTTTTAAAAGGCAATAGCCTGAAGCAACTGCAGAAAAACCTAAGGTGGTAGCAGTCTGATTTACTCTCCCTTCTCCCTCCCCCCAGGTGATTACAGTGATTCTTAGTTTAGTAATACAAAGGTATCTTGCTGCAAGACAGCTGTGTACTCCACACAATTTTAAGTGGCAGAGAGGTGGCTGTTTTAGGAAGTACTGTACAAAGTGAGCTATAAAAGCAGTGAAGCTCCAACTTCCCCTAGAAAACGTTTCTGTTCAGTTTCTGCTTTGTAGTTCGACACGTATGTAGAGTCTGAAACGTGGGTTTAAAACCATAAGAATACTCTTGGAGTACTGGAGTTTGTTTTCAATGCAGTTTGAAAAAAACGGGCAGTTTTTTGATTCTTTCATGGCACAGTGTAGCTGGTAACAGCAGAGAGAGTAGTTTCATGTGAATAAAGCTTGTTTCACTGTGGTTACATCTAGCAATGCTTGAACTGTTATGCTCACTTTTACCAAGCCCTTCTCTTCTAGGATGTGATGTGGTAGGCAGAGCTTCTCCTAGAGAAAGACAAAAAAAGGAGTAAAAATTAGAATATTCAATACTCACTGCAGAACCTCACTTCACATGATCACATTTGGAACACAAAGCCCAGCAAGCAGGAATAGTTTCCTCTTTTTAATTAAAGGAACTTCCTGTGATTTTGACAGAAAGTCTCAGATTTTGCTCCCACTACACCTAAGCATTAGTGAGAGATCTGTTATTATTCTGGGCCCCAGAAACCGAGTTGTTCTGTGGTCATTACAGCATGTAAACAGCTGAGAGTAAGGGCCAGCAAGCACGCACCAGACTTTCACCTACAAAGCAGGATAACATGGCATTTGCCCTGCTATGACATATGTGTGAGATGGGGGATGGAAGGCTGACTTTTTTAAAAAAAAGCAAACCAAAAAACCCCGTTCTCCCACTGAGGTCTAGACAGGTCCCAGGATATGCACCTTGAAAACTACACACTAGTGCATACGGGGAAGTGTGTGCTGTTGTGCAAACTGTTTTGTTCTGAATATTTACACCTTATTTGAAACACCCAGGAATCAACTTTATTCACCAAAAGGACACAGCAGTCATGGCCAGGATGGAACTCCCTAGCTGTCCACAGAGGCTGTTACAGCAGAAGACAGTCAAGCAGTAAATACTGTATCTCCTACAGGGAGAGGAAGACACCCACCCATGAAATAATTAGAGAAAGCCTTAGAGGGGCAGCCTTGTGTCATGACTGGCCCTCTCTTTCAAAAGTTTTTCTCAATGTAACTGGGTATTCTTGTTAAGAAATCAATGAAATTATGAAATTGGCCAGCAGGTCTATAATAAATAAATGGAAAAGCCAGACTACATCACATAAACCATAATTATAACTGTGAGTCTCACTGCCACAACATGGAAGCCAAAAGCGTAAGTGGGATGACAAAAATATACATGTAAGAGAAAAATCCAAACAATGCTGTTAAACACAAACACATGGAAACAGTGTCTGGCTCATGAAGTCCTTAAGCTGTATGTCATTGCTTCAGGCATGAAAAAAGCAACACCTGTGTGATCTAACCCATTCTTTCCCTATGTATCCATATGTGACCATCAGCAGACTTGGAATACTGATTTTTGTAAAAAGAGGGTGGTTTTGATACTGTCACTATTGATTACCTTAGTTATTCAATAAACTTTCAGCTTTTAAAACTACTGATGCATTTGAGATTCTGTTTCAATTCACTGCCTGTCTTCTACTGAATATTCCTCTTGTATCTGTAATGTTAATTAAGGGTCTCTTATTTTATCTTAATGCAATTCATGGTCCTTTTCCACACTTCCCCATATTGAGTACTTCTTCAATTTAAACTTCACTGATCTCTTCAACCTCTCTTCTCATGACACATTTTCTCAGTTGTAGTCCCTTCCTTGAATCCTGTGGACTCTTACAACTCAATATAATGGAACTGGTACACACAAGAACTATTCATACAGTCTTTGTTACATTATGCACCTATGTTTAATGGTTTTTATCTCCTTCCACTCTTGTCCAGTCCTTGTTCAGGAGACCTCCTGTAGTGGGCCACAGCTCCAGTCCTGGAGTATCAGTCCTAAATAGCAGTTCCACTACTTCTGACCTTTATGACCTTCTTTTGTTAATGAGAATTTCCCTTATGCATAACCAACATTTAGCTTGTTTAAATTTCTTGTGAAGTTCCTCATACCCCACTACAGCCTCAATGAGAGGAAAACTTGCAAAACCTACCTGTTAACTACTAAACCTGAAGATAAGAGCCAAACTTCACAGCATCTGATACTGGTAACTGTAATTTATCCATATTTTGTTTACATTTTATATTTACTACTGAAGATTTTTTAGTATTTATTATGCTTTAAAGATTTTTTTAAGACCCAGAAACAACCTTAAACAGATAATTTTCAAGGAGTTTGGCTGAGTAGATCTGCAGGAGATGGACAACACACATTTCCCCACAAGGAAGATAGTAGAAGATAGTATATTTAGTAATAATATTCTTGCTAATGCTGAGTTACTACTTCCACTGAGTTTATGGATTCTGATTCACATTGACCAAACTATTGTGGCAACTGCCTCCTGTTCCTGTTGGCCACTCTGACTCTCTCTGCTGCAACTACTTGTCCAGTCAGGCCAAGGAACTACCCCCATCTTGCAGCCATGCCAGGTCATCAGCCACATTTCCATTCCAAACCTACCTACCATAAACTGATCATTGAAGTTAAGATGCTGAGTTCTGCAGTTCATTGTTGTTTGTTCTTCTGACTGAAATATTGACCTGCAAACTTTCAGAGTTGGTTCTGCCCAACTTTTATTCCTCTGAAAAAGGAATAAAATCTCTTTTCCAGAAAATCATATTTAGAATGCAAACTCCTAAACTGATACGGATTAGCACTGGAGTAGCTGCATAAAAAGGTAGATACAGTGATATCAAATAAGACGGGGAAAAAATCCCCCAATATTCTTCTACTTCAAAGGTGTGTGATTTCTACTAGACATTTTGCCAATCTACTGTCCTGGGAGCCAGTTTATCTAAAAATCCACAATGCTCTGATTGTGAATTTTTTTTAAAATTATTTTAATCTTAGTTGAGAATACAAATCAAACACCTGAAGTGAAATTTTGCTCTTTCCACACTCTTCTACTTCTTTCCAGTGTCCTTGCACAGTAGGCTCTTCTTTCACAGATTTGGTGGCCCTTAGCATGGCAATATTTCATTATTCTTCCATGCTAGACAAAAGGTGTTTAATAAGAAGGCCTGCTGAATCCAGTATCTGAAAACTAAAGGACTGGCATTACACAGCTGAAGGGTATGGACTGAACCCAAAAACCCAGCCCTAAGAAAACCTACCTCGCCAGATATTAATGTTTGAAAATATTCTACATTTTGCTATTGAAGTCAGATTTGCTTAAACCACCACAGTCAAGGATGTTTACTTAAGAAAAATTTACATTCCAAACCCAACATTTTTGTGGCACCTTGTAGCACTCACTGAGCTGTTCTGTCATCTTCTCTTGCTAGGATTTTTGCAGTTGTTTATAAGCACATTTGCACTAAAAGCATAAGGGAATGCATGCCCCATTTCCTATAAACCCCCTATTCAATATGTTTTCTTTCTCTTTTTAAAGGCAAGCATTATCTAATTATTTTAAATACAGAATACTAATTTTGTTTGTATGAAGCAACCTCTCTCCACCTGCTGTATTTACAAGATGCATACTACAATCAGAAAAACTGTTCTAGAAGGTCTGTAAAAAATAGGACCATACAACTGTGTTGTAGGAGTGAAGAGTTTCCCACTACATAACTTTTCAATGTTTCATTCTATGTTACAAACTCAACAGCCTTCTCTTATGAAGCACATGGAACTTGGCTAATATTTTATAATTCTGCAGCTAAATACATGGCTACAATGAACTTTCCAAACTTGACAATGAGACTGATGCCATCTCCTAAAAATTATTAACTTCTCCTAATGTGTCACAAATCAGTTCTGATATGTAAGCCCTAAACACTAAAGCTTTGTAAATGGCTTTCATCAACCCTATGTGACATACTTTTCAAATCCGAGTTTTTGAGTCACATATTTACTTCTCAGACTAAGAAAAGTCAAATCCTGCCAAGGATGGAATCCAAAGCACAAACAACAGCCTTCCATAACAGCAGTATCATCCCAGGTGTCTCCATACTTAAGTTCAGCTGCTGTCTCTGCTTTTCCATGCCTTGCCAGATACAACTGCTCTCTGGAAACCATTGACAGCAGAGCTGTGAGCTGCACGCCATGAAGATTTCAAAGCTTACCTTAAATCCTACCATTTTGAAGCAAATGCCTGACCAACCAAGAGGAGAACTTGCCCCTGACTCTGAGAAGACTCACTTCACCCACTTCTCCCCACATTTAATAAAATTTCTGTCCCAATTACAATAGTTTCAAATGCATAACACTTTTGTATAGAAGTGTGATTCTCTCTCTAAAAACACCCCTGTTGAAACCATCACTGAACAAACCCCAAAAGAACATATCGAAAAAATGGATACTAATTCTACAGACCAGCCTAAAACAATTGTGGTGGGAAGGGCTGCCACTCCTCTCACAGCGGCACCAATCTCTCTATTCTCTATCCACTACAAAAATGAAGATCTAATATATTTTTACTGCCTTTTTTCTAACAACACAAAGGAACTTAAATTACTTGTGGCAAGCAAACCACCTTTTACAGACACACAGCCATGTTGAATGGATAAAGATGTTTTCAAACTCATCATGAAGCAGAAGGACAAACTCCTCCTGAAGAAAAAAACCGTTAAGAAGTGCACAAAAAGGAGGCAGCAGCAGGAGGTGAATCACAAAGCAGCACAAAGAGACAGTACTACCGGTGTACCCACAAACATACACGTGTGCATGTGCTTGCCAAAGCAAGTTTCTAATCCTGGAATGAAATGTCTGATTTAGGATAGTAGAAAGCCCAAAATACATGACACTAATCCCTCAGGAATACATAACACACTTCACATACATATCTATTTGCTTTGACACTGGATGTCTTCAAAGTCAAGACAACTGTCTGAATTAGTTAATGGCAGGGCAAGCAGCTTGGGAATTCACAGTACGTATTTATAAAAAAGACATTGCTGCTGTAATATCAGATTGGTAAGTGGTAAAATGACCACATCATGATAAGAGCAAGGCCCAACTGCCTGTATTTGTTAGTAAAAATACAGAGAAATGGAATCCCACATTTTGGCAAGAGCCTTTTTCTTTCTTCCTTGTACTTGTAGAATATGAGATTTCAGATCTACCGGGAAAAATATTTTTAAAAAAATGAATACTAGAATGTGCAATTTCTCAAAGCACAAATTAAAAGACCTAAGTCCATGTAATGCTCACCATTTCATGTTCAAAGCCAACTATTTTGAAGTGGGAAGCCAATAAAAATCTTCAGGGCATTACACTTAAGCAAACTTACGTGCAATACACTCAGCCTTTACATTTCTTTAGATCAAGGCCAATATTCTTTCTAAAGAGTTGGAAAAGAAAGCTATAGCAAATATTTACTTTTCATATATCTAAGGCAAAATAAAATTATGTCCTTCTATATTTTTTTTTTCCTTTTCCACTACTACTGTTGATGTTTATATATGCTCAGATGCTCTAATATAAAAAAGCACAGTAATTCAGGCTATGCTGCAGCTGTAGAATTATGTATTTGGAGTCCCAGCCAGTTAGACATCTAGATAGGTGCACCTTCTGCACATTAAATAAATTGGAAATATTTGCAAAACTGTAATTGCTGATGATGGGCTTTGAATTCTTCAATACATTATGACCTTGAGCCATAAAATTTAAAAGTAGACAACACATTTTATAAGATCCCTCACAGTTTTATTCTAACATGCTTAGAAAATAGTGTTCTGAAACTTCACGGAACAAAAATCTTAATAAAGACAAGACACACATGAAACAGTACAAGAAAACAGAATCTTACAAGGGAAATACCAATTATACCACAAAACTTACATATTAAATTCTGAAAAAGTGATGTTTTGTTTCATCAAAGCAGAATAGGTCATTACCTTAGAGTATTTTTCTACTGCTCTTTCTGCATAATACAGCTTGTGTTCTAGAAATGAAGGAAATGGCAAAGGTTCACAAAACCAGCTGTACCATTTTTTTCTCAATCTGCATGTATGACTGGTTTTTGTGGGTTTTTTTTGTTTGTTTGTTTTGTTTGGTGGGTTTTTTTGGTGTTTTTTTTTGTTGGGTTTTTTTTGTTTGTTTTATAACAGGAGAATTTTTTTTGTGAAAAACAATGACATAGCAATTCTTTGGTAACTTATTAATGTATATTGAGTAGAAAACTGTACTGAATATTTGCTCAGATCTAATTCAGTCCCCATTCACATAAAGTTCAACTTTCAGAACACTTCTTAGGAGCACAATGGGATCTATATACAGCTTTCAGCTATAAAAACTTGTTAATATACAAGAGGCATATTACACTGCATTACATTACACTTGAAAATACTTTTTTTTTTTCTGGATCAAGATAAAACAAAAGCCAAATCCACACATCAAAATGCCACTTGTGATCCAGTGCAAACACAGTATGCCTGCAAGAATATCCACTACAAGCTGTATTTATTATTTTATTGCAGTATGGATGAGATGACCTCCACAGGACGTAAGTGCAATTAATATGATGGGCACAGTACAGATTGGAAATCAATTTATTAGGAATTCTCTGATGATCACTGCAATGGAAAAAAAATGAATGGGAAAAGAAACAGAGGAGCAAATATAATTAGTGTTAATAATGAATATAGGGATGAATTACAGCACACTTTTTTTTAACTCAAAGCAATCAACTTAATTATGTGACTGGCTATGAGCAGTAAGTACCAATTATATCTAACTGGATATCTCAATATTGACATCTCCTTAAAGGTGAGGAACCATCAAAGAGTTGAACTGTTTGGTTCACAAGTACTAAAGCTGCAGAACAGCAGCACAGAAACAGGACTCTGAGTTTAGCAAAGAACCTATTAGAGTAGATTAATGATGTTTTAGTTTCCAGTTCCCCATTTAGTGTAAGAATTATTGACTTCAGAGATGGAAAGACATATTTTTCATATGTGCATTATGTTTGAAATATATTTTGAGAAATTTTATTATATTCATACTTAGAAAATGTAAGGGTAATTTCACTATTTCTTTCCCTTTAAGACTTATAGATATTTGGAAGTGTAATCAATAACAACCCCCCAAAAAATACCAAACTGAATAAGCTTCATGTATGGTAGCACAGCTGTGCTTGTTATGAACCAAGTATGTTTGGTGTTTTCACCATCTGTTTCAAGACAGCTTCACCATCTCTAACATCCAGAAACTGCACACAATGCTACACTTTAAATACCAGATATTGTTATAGCTGAGGACACACAGAAAATGGTCCCTAAGTAACTAAGTGATGACTCTGTTTGCATGGTAAGCATATACAAAGTTAGCACTTCGGACAAGTTTGAGAGTTAAGTGTCACTGTGACTGGGGAACATTCACTCGGTCTACAGGCACAACAGTAGTTCAGTTTCTGCTCAGTGTCTACTCTGATAAAGCATTCAAAACCACTCTAGACATGAACTTCCATTTCTGCACACTGAAGATGAAAAACACACAGATTACACCTCTTACCACCCTCCAAACTGTTGGATACAGTGAATAATCAGTGGATAATCATTGCTATTAGACAATGAGACAGGCGTGTATTATAGGATGGTAGCAAAACCTTTCTCCACATGATTTTCTAATTTAAAAAGATGTACTCATACATGTAGTTCAGCACTATATAAGGAGGGTACAACACAAAGCATCGAGATCTGTTCACTAATTATGGGAGCAAAATCCCAGCCCTATAGAAGACATCACTTCTGTCTCAAATGCCAACACTGAATTAAAGAGAAACATATTAATAGATTCTGAACTGATTCAAGCAATATATCACTCAGTTTCATCAGAAAAGCAAAATAATTAGGACAAGACAACAAAAATCAAAACAAATATCTGCTCAAAGTGGAAGCTTAAATGTCAAGCTGTCACTGAGTAAATAAGTGTCTGCTGTTGGAATTGCTGAAATAAGGCACACAGAAGACAGGCCTGTGCAGGATGAGGGCACAAGTCTATAGCTACATACCAAATAAAAAGTTTTGAAGCACTCACTGAACTCTCACCTGGTCACAGATGACATTCTTTGTAATAAAGTTGTTATATGCACTGGAAGCTGCCAGACACCAAACTCTTAAAAAAAATTGATTTATCCATAATCTGAAAATAATTTTTCCACTGTAAAATCTGTATATACCAATAAATTTACTGCTTTTTATCTATATCTATGTGTGTGTATATATATATACACACACACATATATATATATGTATGTATGTATGTATCTATATCTATATATTTAAGCCACAGAAACCAGGAATAGAACTGCATTTAAAAGTTTTTTAATAAAACTTCACAAGTATCTGTGGAGTGGGGATATTTATAAAGTAACATTAAATAATAACTGTATGGCCAGAATAATCAGTAACATACAAATTGCTATCCTAGCTATACTCTGAAAGCTAATTTTATTACATACTAGACAGGGGAAAGGAACACATGTATTTCCAAGACAGAAAACTAAGGTCCTCTTAGCTAGCCTGAGCCTGAGTTACAAATTTAGGCAACAGCATCTAGGCCAATATTGCAACGTCAATATAGGTCTATACTTGAGGTATTTTTCAATCAATTTTCATTTGTATATTTCATGTCAATAAGGAGAAAACCCAAAACTTATTTTAAGTTTTAGAGTAGATGAATAGAACACAGAACTGGAAGGGAAATGGAGGTCATCAGTCTAGCAGTCTAACCATAGGCAGAGTTGAAACATACCAAAATAGCTCCTGGCTAATGTATGTCTAAGCTGCTCTCTAAAACCTCCTAGGATGGAAAAGCTAGACTCTTCCCAAGGATCTGTTTTCCTAGCTACGTAGTTTTTGCTCCATTGGTTACACAAACAAACAAACAAACAAACAAACAAAATCTGCATTTTCACAGGTGATGAAACAGAGAAGATAAAGATGGGACTTTCTTGATGCCACACAAAAGAATGGCAGGTAAAGGAATCTAAAAAGAAATAGCTTATTCCCAAACTAACTCACTGTACTGTATGATCTTCACCTGGAAACATTCTAAAGTCCCTTGGATTCTATGGCTTGCTCACACCCACTGCTAATTTACAGTCACCTTTGGGGTCTAACATAGCGAGTGTTTAAAGGAGTTTAACACTGTTCTGTGTAACAGAAGAAAAAGATTATTCTACCATAGGAAAACATAACTACTCCAGGATGGAATTTAATCAGAACACTAGAGATAAACAGTAATATTTAAAGTTACAGTGCTCTTGTTAATAAATAAGAATTTTTAAAAAATCACAGTAGTTTGAAAGATAGTTCTCTAAGTGCTCTTAACACAGTATGTGCAGAGATAATTGGCACGCACTCAGAAAATACTATCACCTGCTGGAAGTGCCACATGAAGCTGCTTCAGCATCTGCAGCATTCTTGAATTTTTACAAAAAGTAAGAGGCTTACTTCTATTTAGCTTGTGATACACATCTAGCCTACACCCAAAAGTGGAATAAGAGGAGCTTCACTGCTTTAACACATTCAGTGAGTAGTCTAGGCAACATGAAAGAAAAACTATAAATAAAGAGGTACATAAGTTCTTAAACTACAGCTGGAGAGGATAGAAGGCACGGGACTTGCCTTCAAGATGCTACTCCACTCTCCTATTTCAAGAGATTAATAAAGATATTACAAGGAAGGGAAGCAAGGGAAAGGGAGAAGCTTGTAAGGCAAAGGAAGGAAATTAAGTACCTGTAATTTGTCAGAGACAAAGCAGAAAGTTTGTGCGCACATGCGAACAGGTTATGCTGTTAGCAAATTCCAGTGATAAGTTATATACATCAAGACTATAAAAAGTATATGGAAAAGACAAAAGCCTATTAGATCCCAGGAGCGAAAAGTAGAAGTTGATTGTGGGGGTTTCTCCCCGAGGGCGAGCAGAGTGTCAACAGTCTTTCGAATGTGACGAATATCCGACTGCAGGATGTCATACGGAGAGCAGAGGTCAGCCTATCCCGAAGGGCAGCCATTAGAACAGAAAAAGAGTGCAAAAAATTAAAAATACAAAAATAGAAAGATATTGATAAATAAATTATCACAATATTCTAGCATAACATGTAGGAGTAGTTTCTTCCTAGTATTGCCTTTGTCACTAGACATCCCAGCTTTCTTTTTTCTCCTCTAAATACTGAAGCTATCATAAAACACCAGAATGTTAAGACAGGAGAGCTCAGGCCCTCTAATCCTTCCAAAATTATGCCCAAGTTCACAAGGTGAGGAAGCTCGTGTGATCCGCTCATTCCAATGAGGTCTGCACACCTTTGTCCATATGGATCTTATTCAAAAGCTTAAAAGGAACCAGCTGTAAAAACTAACTTATAAAATAGCAAACAGTGGGTTAGAAAGCTGTTAAAAGCACAAGCAACAGTAAATGAAGTCTCAAGAAAAAGTACTTACAGAAACCATAAGAAGTATGCAAAATTCTCTAATATAATAATCTAAAACTTGCTATTCACCTCAAATTATACCCTGGGATAGAAACTTTAAAAATCATTATAGTACTAACTATACTTAATTTTAATAAAGTTTCTAAACTGAAGAATTGGGCACTAAATTTCTTATGTAGCATTTTTTAAATTATTAGCAGATTAGATGCCCATAGGTTTCTTGGAAAGTATCAATGACTTGATGTGGCAACTTACTCTAGACTAGCTATATAATATGAAGTGTAATACACAACAGTATCAATCTGTTCACACAATATTTAACATCTAAATCAAACCAAGCAACACTAGTACTTTTGAAATGCAGTCTAACATACACCATTTTACATTGCAAATAAGGCCGTACTGAGATAATTAATACTTACTGAACAAAATTACATGCAGTAAGAGTTTGAGAGAACACTGCTCCTGTGGAAGCTTTTCAGCCTCACTTCATGAACTGACAGTACACCAAACAAACCAAGACATGGAAGTTCAATGTCTGTCTTCTGTTAGTGCAAATTTTCAAGATCCAGTTTGAAATAAATTAAACTTTAAAATATTTTAAACGTCTTTCTATCCCGAAAAGTGTCTAGTGAAAATGGAAGTCAAAACTGTCATTCATGCACAAATAAAACAGTGACACTTTTTTTTTTGCTTACCATGACTGGTTCTGGCTTTACCAGGAGTCAAAAGCTGCAAAATTTTGTCACTTAGGCCAGCAGATACAGAGCAGGGAACCAACCTGCCTAGCAACAAAACTTTTTTTGCAGTCATTTTTCAGAATTTTTTAACTCAAAACTCTAATGTGATAATAAACTTCAATGCAATTCTGTTAGTTTTTAGAGTATGAAAACTCAGATAGCACAAAACATGCTGATATTGTTTAAAAAATGGGATAGAACTAGTATTGTATTCGAGAACACCTACATCCACAAGCTGCTTATCATGGTAACAAGCTTTAGTACAAACTATTTGTGACTACCAACTACATAATATATTGTATTTATACAAAAGACACCAATAAATCCAGTAAATACTGGATTAATTTTGGAGCAACATCCAAGACTCAATTCCTACTTGTTGCAAATACATACCAAAAGTAAATATCTAAGATACATTACACATACATTTTAAAAAGAAAATGCCAGGACTTTATAACAAGGACTTTTCAAAATTTTTGTCCAAAAAATCCCCAAAACAATGCCAATAGTCCCTACTGCAGTCAAATGGAGAAGAGAGTAATTTCAGAGTTTAGAGACTGAGAGCTGCTAATAGGTTGACTTTTTACAGACACTGATAAAGTTGCTAATCCAAGGTTAACATCCTAAGCAGCACAAGGAGAAGCCAAAGCATACAAAAACAGCCAACACATGCAGAAGAAACTTTCTACAGAAACTGCCATGATGTGTTTTAGTTAAAGTCAGTGAAACTTGGGGAAGTCTCAGGAATGTCTATTTTTGTGTGTTCTCTGACAATGGATAATTTGATATTATATTCAAACCTTATAATGTAAAATATTTGTATTTTATGTATTTTAGATTTCTGCAATGCAACTGTATATGAAAAATATATAGCTCTTCTGTAATGGTAGAAGTATTTCCACTTATTGCACTGATATTGTGCAATAAAAATACAAAACTAAAACATGACATCATGAAGCACATGACTCCCACGCAAAGTCTCAAAGATAATCCCCCATCCACCCATCTATGACAAACCCTGCCCCTCTCATTTACGGGACTGAAATTATTGCTAGTAAGAACCACATAGAGACACCTGTTTAATTATTACATTTATGGACTGACATTTTATGTCTATGAAGCCATATGATTAAATCATACAGCTGTCAATCATGCACACAGAATAAACACAGTAAGACAGAAATGGGACAGCAAAAGCATAACCAGCTGTTTGTGTGCACAAACCACCCTTATTCTGCATGCCCCTGCAGTGACTGAAAACAGACAGCATTTCAGAACTGACCTTCTTGGAAGTACACTCTGGTAAAAAAAGTCAAGAGTAAATTTCCAGAAGTGTATTAAAGAAAGAAATCTGTAGTGCATATGCACTCTACCCAAAACACAAATGAAAGGAACCTCAGAACTCTGCTTTCAGAGCTGTAATTGGGAGTGTATTGAACCACTTAACTCCATACCGTAGGCCAAAGAGTGCCCATCACCGAGTCCGGAGGGAAAAGGTGGAGAAAGGAATCATACCTGATAAAACTTACTGCACCTTCATGGATGTCTCATGATCAAACTATGGAGAAGTAACTGATTATGTGAAGTGATTAGAAAATAAGCATAAGTGGCAATGATAATATGCCTTGCATTAAACTGAAAAACATGATTACCAGTTGTACAACAGGTGGATAGAAGGTAAAACTTGACAGTCACTGCCTGGCTGCCTCTTTTACTTTGTTTTGCAACTTTCAGAATTCAAAAGCTTCCTAGTTTTTCTTTATTATTGTTTTACTTATTCTGCAATTTCTACACTAACTCAAGTCACACTGATCTTTTAGAATAATTCTGTCTGACATGACCACATAGTGGATCTCATTATCAGAGGAGAGGTTGAAACAAACACAGTATTAGGTCCCATTTGCAGGACTCAAAAGTCACTCAGAAGGAGCACAGCTAAACCTTTTGTAGTCTGCATCTTCGTACGATGACTTGAGATCCACGAAGCCATTCCTTATCATCATCCTCTTTTCTGCTCAATATGTTTATACAATGTAAATGACTGAAAATTTAAGAGACACGGCAGAAGTCTCTCATTCCTACCCAAGATATTATTTATCCCACTAAATCATGCTGTATCACTGCTGATGTGTTGCAACACAGACACTTGGCAAATCTGCTGGAACATCTGGCTGTGAAAGATTTCATTTTATCACTACATTTTATAAATAGAAATTACCATTCTAGTACTAATCATGAAAATTTCAGCCTATCTTGTTTTTTAAACAGTATGAAGATCAACGTGGTATGTGTTACGTGGGGCAAGCCTTTTTTTCCTTTTTAAAAAGAAATCATATTTCTCTGACCTGATTCTGTAAAGGGTCAAAATATGCTCAAGTGCCTAAACTGTTTAAATATTAATTACTGTAAGCTGCATACCATAAAAATTCATTCCTGTCTTTGTAAAAAGCTAATTTCATAGGCATTGAAAATATTTCATTTTCTTTTTCAAAAAATGCTTAGAATATCCTACTTCTGATACCCCTTATTTGTTCATAACTGAGTACCAGAAAAAATGCAGACCAAGACTTGTAACTTTTGTCTTTCAAACATATTGCATGTACAGCTTTGTTTTGGTCTAAATCTTACTTGTAGTAAAGTATCATTCAACCCACCACAAATCAATTTTTTTAGCTTTTGAAAGGAGTATTGGTTAACACTACTGAAACTGCATAGTACTCTGTAATACGGGTTACCAGGAATAGCATCTACCAAGAATAAAAGCTTATGTTTAATTAAGTTATTAATTTGCAGGTTAAAATAGGAAAATCTACATCCTTGCTCCTAGTATGAATACTGATTTGGCAATGACAAGTTGAAGAAATCTGCATGAACATTTTTGCCTTTATTTATGTATATTGTTACTAGTTTCATGAAAGAGCAGTTGTAAGAAAATACTTCCATAACTTCACATGCAAGATAACATGATGATAATTCACTCTTCTGACAATTCTTAGTATCTCTGGGATGAGATGTCACCAGGAAGAGTAGAACTGCAGTAGAACCATTACATTTGACACTTTGGGGGGCCACACTTCCACGCAAAAGAGAAGTAAAAAACCCAGCTTTATTTTTCAAACCCACAAAGTATGAAAGGATGGGTTCAACATGGATGAACTGAGTAAGCAGTGAGGGTGGTAATTATTTCATAATAATAGGGTTCACGTGACATTAGCAATGTATGTCCAGTGAATGGCACCATCCAAGTACTGCACGTCACTAAAAAATGCAGCAGGACCTCAGCCCTGCTTGTCACACATCTACTGCCACTTGCTTACTCGTCTGCATCAGCTGTAAGAGTAGGAATGTTTGTCACTGTCGCTACCATAGAGGAAATCAGGTAATTTGATGGGGTTTAGTTAACAATGTAAACTAAAGTATTCTTTAGCAATTTTCTAGGACACAAAGACTGCACCTTTTTGTCATATGACTCCTGAGGGGCACAGCAGGCATTTTCTGAATCTTCATACTTTCAAATACTTACCTGACAACATCTTTTTCTCACATCAAACAAAAATGTTTTGTTTCTAGAAGTGATCCAAGAGGTTCTCTGATAAGGTGCTATAGCAAAGCCTAGTGGCAAAACTGGACACAACTTGATTGTCCTACAATTCTCACACTTTCAACAGTCTCCTGGTGCAGCCAGCATTGCTATTTCGTTTCTTATTGAGGGTGAGATTTCAAACCTCCCTTTTGCATGTGATCCAGCACATTTCTTCTGCATGCAATCAGGAGCATCATGTGGCTGTTAACAGAAATCGATTTCAATGTGTCCCCCACTGTACTGGAATTCTCACCTGGCACGTAATAGCTTTCAGACCATCTACATACCAGTCATTATAAAGAGACACTGATGCTCCTGAATTTTCTATTTGCAATTCTTTGGTCGAGATGCCAACTTCTCATACTCAGTGTGACACACTGAGATAACAGCTGCATTGTTCTACATTTGTAGGAAACTTCCCAGGATCATTCTGGGAAGGTAATTTTGATCCAAGAATTGAATGCTGAAAACCACAGAAGTAAGAGACCATGCACATCAGCACAACACAGCAACTACTTAGCTATTTGCTTATTTTCATTTTACATAATTAAACAGGAAATTATTCCAAACCTGTGGAGTTCAAGAAACACAATGTACTCTATTCCTCAATAACTGAAAACAAACCAAATTATAACCATTTAAAATCCTTTTCAAACCCATGCAGCAGAATTTCAAGTCAATCCTCAGGAACTAGACATGGGCATAAGTACCACAGAAAAGCCCAATACCTACAGGTGTAAGGACCCAAAAGGAGAACCCATCACTTTCCCACATAAGGTGCTTGCCTTAAAAAAGAAGCCATCCACTGTACTCCTTTTCCTGGTTTCTCCAGAGATAGCTAGGCGCTGCACAACTTATCAGTCTGAAGCAGCATGAGCATGCCATCTGTAGTTCTTTAAGAACTTTGACAGCTGACTGTGATATTTGCTGTTACACAACTTTACATTCCTAATCCATGTTCCTGCAATGTACAGGAAATTCAAGCATCTACCAGCTAGCTAGTTCCACAACATGATGTGTTTTCACAAAATACACCAAATATGCATTTGCAAATTACCGACGGCTAATCAAACAGAATATCCTCAGAGAACTTAAAACCTATTGTAAATTTACAATTCAGTTAATGTTTAAGTGAATGAGTTTTTCCCTTCAAGAGAAGTTAATGCTTATTTAGATACATAAAGATGGCTAGTTTACAAATCAGACTTGTAAGATGTGGCTTTGTGCCCAAGCCTCCATGCAACTCTTCAACAAATAAACTTTTATAAAATTTTTAAAAATCCTAACGAATTCAACAGTAATTTTGATGAAAGGATTAAAAAGGAGGGGTAATAAATATATATGTGCAAATGCCTATTCACAAAATACCAAAAAGATATTTCTCCAGAGAGCTTACTTATAGAAATCCAAAAATCAAAAAGAAGGAAAAATTTCTGAAAGATCTCATAATAGCAATGAAAACAGATCTTAGCCTTTTCCTTCCCAAAAGGCTACAGCCAGGAAAATCTGATCTGTATTCTAGTCACTGATAATTTATGATGCATCAGAAGAATTTTGGGGCAGCTTAACAAATACTCCATGAGTAGAAGTCCACAACAATGAGATTTTCATCTTCTCTGAAGTGAAAATTCACCTTTAATATGAAATCATTCTAACATAATAAATTACATAACTAAATGAACCATTACAACTTAAGAGACCCAGCCAAGATTCATTGAAACTGTAAGAAAGTCTCCCCCTCAAAATTCCTACAAATAGCAAAAATGATCTGTCACTTTTGCTGTTCTCCAAATCAAGTGCTAAAATATAGATAAAACAAAGAATTGAAACTAGAATCCTTTCTCAATGTGAAATCTTGCATTACCATCTGCTCCCCAAGGGGATGGTGGTGGAAATCACACAAAATATCTTTTCATTTCAGCATTCTTGAAACAGACTAAAAAGAACTCAGCCTTCATTATACTGTCATATGTAGGCACCAGTGAAAATACATCATGCAATTTTCCCGTGTTCAGTTTAAAATGACCTTATATAATACTTTACCTTCTTTTGAGGGTCACATATTTGAAATTTAACTTTTTCTTAATAGCTTCTTCAAAACCACAAGAGAGTCTTTGAAATAATCCCAATGTAACTCCAGTATTCATTACAATAGTTATGAAGATGAGAATAAATTACATGATGAGCAATACCATTCTTAAACCAAAAATCACAAAACACCAAGCACTGCAATTTCCCTGTTTTCAACTACTGAAACACTTATAACTACATTATGGAATCTTATACATATGTGCTTTCCATACTTAACACACAATGCTTTTCTTCAAATCACTGCAGAAATGTTTCAGTACAAGAGATGAGTCTGTTAGAAGTCACCAATGCACAGAGTACTTAACATTGTAAAAAAAAAACAAATTGCAAAAAAAATTAAAAAGTATGAAGTTCATATTCTAAAAGCATGAAGTAAAAATGCAGTTATGTTATGCAATGAAAAGAATTAGCAAGCTTTTGGCTACTTACATAACATATTATCATAATTCTTTATTTTCCATGGCAAAGAAAGAGGTATTAGAGATAATAGTGAATTACTCCTTCGAGACAACACTTGCAATTTAAGTGTTATGAAATAAGCCATTTAAATGCACTAAAGTAGTACTGAACCACATTATTTAGCTCAATTTTTAAATTCTGTGTCTTTATTGCTAGACACCTGTAGTTCAAAAAGTTATCCTTCAGCTTTCAGGTAATTAATGTGTTTTCATCTTTGAACGTCTAGAATTGACAGACTTAATTAAATTACCTCTGGTATCCCCAGTTTTCTACATGCATCCAAAAAGTTTTCCACGTTTCTCCTGCATTTGGCCATGCTAAGTTTAGGCTGTGAATAGAAAAAAAAATAGTCTATGGCAAAATGAAGTCATGAAGAACAGACTTAATTGTAATTAACAGGCTCACTCCTTCAAAACTTTTTATGTAGTCACAAATTTATAGTAGCTATACACAATATTGTCTCTGAAGAATCAATGTCCTATTACTTTTGAATCTCAAACAGTTCTATAATCTGTCTCACTCAGGACTATTCACCAAATACTTAGAGAAGTATCATGTTACTGAAAAAAAAAAAAAAACCCAAATCCCAAACTCCTCACTATTTTAGTTTTTCAATATCAGATGTGAAACAACAGTAATTCCTGAATATCCATTTAAACCAAGAAATAACTGTAGTAGCAAGGAATTCAAAGAACTAATTTTCCAGGCTAAAGTAATTTGAAGGCTGTTGCAAGGAAGAGAACATTAATATAAAGTTGAAACAAAATGAGAAAAAAAAAAAGTATGTGTATTTTGTTACAGAAAACACCACAAGATACTTATTTTAAAAAATCAGCATGAGAAGTTTTTACTCCAGAAATTCAAGTTTGCATATTTTGGCAATGTCATATTTTTAACAAAGATAGAAATTATTTTAGGTCAGGGAACATCAAAAGAAATTCCACTAGAATATCTGAAAAAATAATTTTTTCTCAAATCTGTCTTCTTGGAAGATCTTACAGATTGCCTCCAAAATCCTCATGGTATTCTCAGAAACGAGTATAAGGGTATATACATGGCAAATTTTTACCAAAACGTACATTAAAGACAAAAAAGGCAAATAATCTGAAAACACACAAAACCTCTTCAGAATCAGACTGTTACCAGAAATCTGCAACAACTATCTATTCAAGAAATAGACAAACAAACAGAGAAAAGACAATAGTGTTTTCTTAAGTTCCAAAAAGTGCACACAGAGTTTATATCCCGGAATCTTCAGGTCCTCAGATTTACGCAAGCCAGTATTAAATCATTACAGAGCAAGTTTCTGTTATGTCTGCAGGTAAAAGGAATCACCTCTACATTTCACTCAACGGGACAAATATGCTAATAAGTGTCTTAAGTGCTTTAGTAATATGACATCTGCTAAGCCACACACTGCTGAAGCCAACCTCACGTTTTTTAATCGACAAAGGCGGGGCTAGTCTTCTTTTTTACAGGTGTACTAAAATATAAAACTTGTAATCAAAACATGTCATGCTGTTATGAACAGAAATGCCATTATGAAAATACCTGATCTTGTTGCTAGATCAGGGACAAGGCAGGATAATTTTGTTCATTTGTAGATGTGCTTGTATATATATACACACATAGACAATATGTAAAAATGCAACATATATAAAAGTTAATGAACATTTGAATTTGCAATCATACCAACGTTGCCCTTAACAGCAAAGATCCCTCATTGAAAACAACAACATGGTTTATGTACCCAAATATCATTTGGGAATGAAACAGTAATCAATAAAACATTTCAGTGCAACTTACTACTGCTGGTGAGGGTACGTGAATACTGCCAACAGAGCGAGGGCGAACGTGATTCACCAAATGGCACAGAACGACACCGTCCATCAGAGCCGAGCCCAGGTCTTCGGGCAAACAAATCTTTAGTCTCGTTTCTATGTTCTGCAAAGGAAGAATGCAGGCATGCTTTGATACAGAAATGGATGAATGGGACAAAAAGGGAATAAACACCCTCATCTTCTATGCTACAGCACATAGGCAGTTTTGGAGTTTTTATTATAAAAAACCACAATTCCTTTATATAACTAATTCTTTAGAAACTAAACCACAGCCTCCTTTATGCTGGTCACTGAACTACTTCCTTAAAAGAACTCAACACTGCAATGCTGCTGCTACAAAATGAATGTTTCTATACAGAGAGGTATAGAAACACAGCTGCATGCAATTAGTCATGTGGCTGAACTGCACGTGGCTCCTTCCTTTCACCATTACCCCAAGTCTTCCATTTATTCATCTTAAATTTTCTTTATCAGCAGCACATTGAAACAAATACATTGTGTTAATGACTGTACAAGCAGAGAATAAAACGCAATTTTTCCCTAGTAGCCTAAAAATTACACAGGAAGCATTAGAGTGATTAGAAAAATAAATAACAGAAGGCAAAACATTCAGATGTGAAAGAGAAATTCTGGATACCTATTAAGAAAAACAGAAGCTTTAATAAACATAATTTAATATTGCAAAATAAAATACTTTTTAAAATATTTAAAAAAACCCAAACCCAATAGATTGTTATATATGATGAGTTTCCTGAATTGTGCTCCAATCTTGAAAACATTCTAACTCTACAAACAGATAATTACTCCCATTATCTTTAAATAGAGATTTCTAAGTTGAACTTCTTAATGTCATTACTTCTATTAATATGTTACCTCAACCTATACTGGTTGAATAGGAATATCTATGTATAGAAAATTCTCTTTAGAATAAAAGGAGGTTGGAAGGGACTTTTGAAGGTAACAGTCTAACAAATCTGAAGTGACACCAGAGCCCTGGTTAGTTAAGTTTTGGATATCTGCAAGGACAGAAAGCCTTCAAAGTCTCCATGCAACTTTATTCAGTGTTGCACTTACAGCAAAGAATTTTCTCCTTATAACTACTTGAAATGTCTTTCTCTGAAGTTTGTCCCACTGTTTTTTATGGGTTCACTGTTAATCTTCAGAAAGCCTGGCTTTACACCTTCTCTTTTACTACCCTTCAGGCAGATGAGGACAAGTCATATGATATTCTCAGCACTCAAAAGCAAGAAATCCAATCTAAAGAAAACCAGCTCTTCACTTCTTTCTCATACATCCTTTATTTGGGTGGCCTCACCATGAAATAGCCTCCACTGAAGCACTCTGGAGTTTCATTGTGTTTTCCTATTTTTTTCTTTTACTAGACACACTGCTCAAGTACTTGCATATAGGTCTCACAAGTGGCAAAAAGGGGAGTGCATCATGTTACTAATATAATGTTTTGTTTTCATCTTGGTTTAATTCACAAATCAGAAAACATTTTTGGTATATAAGGACATAAAAGAATACACTTTGAGACTGTTTTTCCAAAACCTGCTACAGAAAGATACATATAAATTAATAAATTAAAAACTTATTTGTTAGAACACTAATTTGTCTATTGGGAGACTTTTTAGCATAGATCAGGGTATACTTTTTATAGGAGCACAGTGCATCTACAATACCAACTCGATGCCATTTCGTGCTGGAGTTCATGGCTCTGTGAAATCTCACTAAATGCTAACTTACCAAAGCAAAATTCACTAATATATATATTTATTAAATAAAGTACAAACTTAATGACTTGTACGTTCTGGGCTACTTTCTTGTGCAGTACATAATCAAATGCTCTGGTGGTTACTAATGTCACTTAAGGACCCAGTATATCTAAAGAAGTTGAAAATCTCACTAACTTGAAAATCTCACACTGTTTTCAAACATGGTCAATCTTTCTAGCTCATTGGCTTGTAATGAAACTTCTCACAAGAAACAAAATAATTTGCATTCCAGAACAATGATGAGAGCAAAGAAAGATAGGGCATGGAGCTGAAGGTCATTAACACATTAAACCAGCACTATTGGTAATACCTAATACTGCACAGAGGCATCCTTATTACTTCTCCACAATTATGCCTGACACGGTGAATAACCTTGTTCTACATTTCACTATGAGGATTAACTGAACTAATGCACAAGGCAGGAATCATGTGGAAATTATCCATGATTATCTTTAGGAACTTGGGGACCTATTACATACTTATGGTAACTCCTCAAAGAGTTGCTTTGATGCTGCTGAACAGACTAGGCTCAGAGTAACTACAAACTACTGCAGTTTATTACTGCCACATCCCCATTACCAATTAGTCTGTCTCATCTAATTCCTGAATCTTGTACTTTTGGCATCATTCAAGTCTAGAATTGACAATATACTACATTTGATCAATTATGTTAAATCTTCAACAAGACCTGTTCTGTTAAAGAAAAAAAAATCAGCAGGGTAAAGTTAGATTAATTCATACTTAGAACAGGTGAGGGGCTGCAGCAAGGCAATGCAAATCTAGAAGTCTGCATAGTTCTACATTAAAAATCCCACCTTTTAAACACTTTTTGGTAAAGAGAAAATCTGTTGCTTTAAAATAAAATAACAGAAGATATGTTGTTTAAAACAAGCAATTTTTCAATTAGCCATTTCATGAAGCTAATGAGATAAGAACAAATAATCTTGTAATTCAGCTGTGAAGTGAAAATCACCTATCACTTTCAGGATTTGAGCAATATCCTCTGTTCTGTTAACGGGATATAACTGGAAACCTTGATAGGTTCAGGCTTGTGACACTCCTTGCAGCAAAGGCTGTCATCTTTTTTTTTAAGCACAACCAGGTGTCACACAAACATTGCTACCAAGGTATTGTGCAACACAAATCCTATGCACCAATTTTTCCATCAGGCGCTAGCTTTTACCATCAAGACAATTTATTAGGAAAACACCTTCTGTATTCAGATTTTCCACTGATTAAATATTGATTTAATTTCTAAGAAAGCTGTTTCAAGCATTAGTTATCTACTTTCAGCTTTAACTAATAAATTTCACTATGCCTTTTACATCAAAACTGAAGATTTCTCCAACTGTTTAGAAATAGTTTCTAGACCTCTCTCAAGTGCTCACTTCATCCTTTTTGATTAAATAAATCATTAATTCCACCAGTGCAAGGCATACTGATTAACAGGATGTCATTGAGGTAACTCCCATTATTATTTCTCATTTTTACAAAATCTTTCCCAAAGTACAGACATCTGATTGTGACTTCAGCAATAGTCTCATCAATGTGATTTGCAGAAGTAACATTGCCTCATTTAACCTTTCTTATATTTTCCTCCTCAGGCAACTTTTCCCAAGAAAAACTAAAAATGACATTCCATCAGCATAAATTAATTCTACCAACACTCACATACCTCACGTAGCTGTTCCACAAGCTCTCTCTCTTCTCTCATCTGCTCCATTTTTCTTCGAATTGTGAACTGTGGATCTATTGATTCCAAATTCCTTTGTGGTCTTAAGAACACTGATTTTTAAAAAGAAATATTTTAGTTCAAGAACAAACACTGATTTATTTCTAAATTAAGCAAAATCCTTAGGCACTGCCTCCAGCAAAAACCAGAATTATTTTTTTTTTTTGTCCTCAGGAGATAGAAAAATCTGATCTTGGATTACAACTATGAATAGCTGCTTTTTGGATATTGCTCTGGACAGCGTCCTGAGGCATCAATGATGCGGATAATTTATCATCCAAATCCTAATCTCAACAGGTAAATTTTGTCAGATGATTAAGCACCAGCAGTGTCCCTTAGAGAGCCTGATCCATACAACACTTTGTATTTAACATGTCAGGAAACACCTCTTACTCTTAAGAACTCTCTCCTAACAAGATGCTGAATTGTGTAAAAACCTGTGACAAGCCTCCTACACGGAACAAAATGCCTACTAGATAAGGTTATGCTAAAAAACCCCCAACAAACCCATGAAACAGAGACGAATGTAGGAAGATTCAGCCATCAGTAAGTGCCTACACAAAAAAGTTGTATTGCAAATGTAGCATTGCACAAAGTCTTGGCAGTTCTCCTTCCCACCAGTCCTGTCAACTCTATCACTTTGCCCACAATACAGTTCCTTGAAATCATTACATGACATTTCCGCAAACATGCATCTCTACCCTTCTATTTCTGTGATCAGTGATGGCTTTGAATGGTTTGGAAGAACAAGAAGATGTACAGCCAAAATGCAACTGTCCCTGTTTGTGACTTTGTTTGCCATCTCACACAAGTGTAAACATGAGGAATCTCACCCAACTGTGTGCAGGCTCACCTGTACTCAGGTTGTTTAAGTAATGAGATGATTGATCTAAGTTACTTCTCTGGCCAAAGAGACAGACAGACAGTATCTATAGTACTTCAGCCAAAAGGCAGAGTTCTTTCCCTTAGTTACTAGAAAAAACTTAAAGCAACAAACTCCTTGAATATCTTTAAGCTACTCATCTGAGGCATCAAGACAGAATAAACCATGGCCAGTTACCAAACTTGCTTCCTTCCACTATTTGACTCATACAGTCCTAATTTAACTTTTCTCAGGTAACTGAAATTTGCTACATTGCTGCTAAATCAGTAATTTCTGGAATGCCATATTAATGCTATTTGTTAAACAAAATTGTTTTTAAATAGAACACTCAATATTACAGTTCTATACTAGTAAACTCTATTCTCTGTGATGTCAGAAATTGCAGGGGCAGAGTGGGAGAGCATCCTACAGAGAATGTGTAGGAGTAAGAACTACAGAGAGTGACTGCAGCTCAGTTCCCTTCTCCAGATGGACAACATATCTTCATCAGTGTCACCTTTCAGAAGGATCTACACAGAGGTACACACATCATAAATAAAAACATTCTTCATGCTGACCTGTCACACAATGCATAAGAGTAGCAGAGCCATGCCTTCAGATGCAAAACACCCACAGTTTTATTGATATTTAATCTTACACTTCAAAGAAGGCAAACTGGACATTTGGAATTGAATTCCACATCTAAAGTGAAGTGTATGAACAGATCCATGCTTCCTAACATTTTGTAGGATGGTGACACGTGACTATGACTGTATATGGCCAAAAACACAAAGGCTGTTAGAACACTGATATATGGTAAAAAAAATCTAAAAATGTTATTTATAAAGCGTATCATTTAAGTTGGCTACAACAACAACAAAATCAAATCCCAAGTTTTTCAAGAGCAGAAACCCTTATCAAGGACTTCTATTAACTCCAGAACTGTACTGCATTAAAATTTCTGCATTAGCAACTCTGTAGTAACTTACTGGAGACTGTTTCTAAATTTTTAAGAGGTGAAATAAAAATCTCCCATCACATTAACTGAAAACAGTAGCTGCAATTACTAAGATTTCTAGTTCATTGTACAAGTCTAATAATTGAACTTCACTGCCTCTCATAGAAGAAATACCTAGATAAAAATCCTTCTTGAAGAGTAAAACCATGGTTTAAATAGGACTTAAAGGCCACTGTAACTTTATTAGCAGTAGCAACATCTTAAATAATTATCTACAGAATTATGTTTAATTTTCATAAAATTAGAGTATTATTGTCTTCATTCACTTTGGCCACAGCTATCCTTTCTATTTTTCGACTTTGTGAAGTCAAAGTTCCAATATTTACTTCCTTCCAATTTCAGATTACAAATGTCCATTACTGAAAGGCATCGGCATTACTTTGTCAATTCCACCTCAAGAAAAAGGTAGGCTAATCTCAGGCAGCAAGAAACTATAATTAGAAGCTTCTCAGTAAAATATGCTTAATTGATTAAAAAGCAATTAAAGAACCCCCACACTCTAAAACATGAACTATAAAAGTTTTAGTTACTGAATTATTTTAAAAAGTGTTCCCATAGAGGAACACTTTTTGTTTTGGCAGTCCTAAGTTTTGTTTGCTTCTCAGGATTACACACAACCTCCAGCAAGGGGAGCCCATACCTCACACACACCTGAATGTCTATTTTTTATTCTTATAAAGAGTCAGTTTCTGCTTTTTGAATCCATGCTCAAGCCAGGTTATTAAGTAGTACTTATTCCAATATTTTTTAAAAAAAGTATTTTGCTCAAGTGTCAACAAGTTAGCTGAGTAATAGTTAATAACATAGTAGGTACTCATCAGACCACTGTCAAGGACAAACTTCCTGGTGAAAATACTTATTTCTGCACTGAATTTCAAGGCACATTTGTGCACTATTAATTGTACATCAAGGAATTCTCCGTGTACTGAGTACTTAGTGTGACAACATCATCCTTCAGGAAAACCACAAAACTATTTAACCTAACTCTAAAAATAACAAACAAAAAGAAGGTTGGACTATGATAGGCAGAGCTGAAGTCAGGCTGAAAGTTTATAGTTGCATTTCTATTTGATTGACTTAATAAGTCTAAAATTAAGTAAAAGAAATGCAATAGCCCCAGTTAAAAAAAATACGCAGTTGTAAAAGCAGTTTCTGCTGTACCACTCCAAGATAATAAACACTAACATTTGAATTTGGTTTAAGATTTGAGTGACAGGAGGCTTCTATCTGTTCCAAATGCACAAGCTAGTCTGTGGCACTCCTTTCATTTAGAAGATTAAAATATTAACAAATATAGGTTAACACAGATCGAATTCTGCACTAATAGAAGAAGCACCTCTAGGTTTCTCTGTCACAATAGTCATCAGTGAAATGTTAACTTAGCTTCACACCACCATGAACTAAATTCATTTTTTCAACTTACCAGTATCAGAATTTTTATATTCCACACTCATTTCCCTTATGGAGCTGATTCCTTAGGTATGCTATTTATGGTTTTATAATTGAGAACACTGAGGCAAATAGGAAATACCCTCAAGTAAAGAACTGAACTAAGAATGAAATGCCCCCTGAGAAGGGGCTTCAATCCTGAATTCTTGGGTGGTACAAGTGTGACTTCCAGAGTGGCATCTGAATAGTCAGACAGGAAAGTTTCCTTAACAGTAAGCTAAATGTTTGCATTTATCATTCAATATTTGTGGTCATGGTTTCAATCTGATGTTTTTGATAGTTTCAGTCCTTTTAATAGGTAAACACTTTTCTACTTTAAGGCAACTGGCAAAACATGGCACACTTGGCATATCAGTGCTATATCTCAGCGTATTATGATAATAAAACCCTAGAGAAAAACAAAAGCAGCAATAACAAAAGTGCACTAATGTACCTGACCTTCATTGTGAACAGCTTATTAACAGTTTCTATTAGGCAGAAATCACCATTTTTCCTTAGCTGATGGTTTCAGCTTTGTTTTTTTATGGATTCTTCTATTATGGCAGTTATGCAACTGCACCAATAAATGTAGATGAAAACAGGGTCTTTTAGTAGTCAGTAACTTTCAAAAAATAATAAATAAAAAAATGCAGAAGAGAGCAGTAAAATTAACTGCTGTTTGAGTACAGCTTTTACAACTCTTGAAAATAAAGCAAATAAATAAACTGACACTGAAAATAGTTCTTGGAATGAATATAATGGGAAGAGTTGTTTTGCCAGAGTAGAAAAGAGTGAAACTTCACCCATTAACTTGCTGCACAGACTGCAGTAATATTAACTTTTGACACTACATATTCCAGAGCAAATTGAAGTGCATCCGCTTTTGTCCTTAGCCACGTGGGGCATTCACCACATAGGCATGTTTCTGAAAACACAAAATTAAGTAAATTATATATGGAACACCTACCATTGTCACTGTCTCCTTCAGATGGGATACTGTAGCTAAAGCTGTCCCATGTTTGTGCCTGTGTAAGTGTGTTGAAGGAGATAGGAGGAAAACTGAGGGATGGGTCTGCTGGAGGGGAGTGATAGCCAGTCCAACCATGGTGGTAATAAGGACCGGAGTGAGGATAAAAGTGGGCCAGCAGCATTTCATATATGGCATTAGGATTGTATGGTAATGGCAAAGATGTAATTCAAAGGTGATTAATATAAAATGCATAAATTTTGAGAAAAGAATGAAAGATGGTGCAGAATAAAAAGAATGAAAAGTTAAATGTTAGTACTTGCAAATCATACATTATATGTGCAGTTAAGGCTGTTAAGCTTAGCAAGATCAATGCAATCACAGCACTTCACAAAACTTGTTACAACCAAGTTTTAAGAAAAAGTACCCATAGATTTTACATTATAGCCTGTTAAAAACCTTGACTCTGAATCACAAGGTAAATACACCAGCTGTGAAGTTTCATGAAGGAAACTTTCACAGGATAAGAATTTTTATATATTTGTGTAACTACGTAATAAGAACACTTCTAAGAAAGACAAATAAAATTTACACATCCATATAAAAATATTATTACATTACAATTCCCCGGCTAATTTTGGAAGTAGCAACTATATTATCACTTGGATTCTCCTTTTGTTGAAGGATGTTCAGTAAGTACATGTACCACAGATGTTTTCCCTTCATTTTAATTCACTTAATAATAAATGAAGTGCTACTTTTTTTTTCTTCTTTTGCTAATTCCTCCGGCAATAAATTCAAATCTACAATGGGTCCACCATGCTATGTTAAGGACTGGTCCTCCACAAGTTTTACAGGCTTCCCAGGGTCAAGAACAGGCATTGAATACACCAAAAGGCTGATCCTGAGTTTGTGCAATAAGCTTTGGCAAACTTGCACCACAAGTTGTGCAAGTGCTGCAAGACAGTAGAAGACAATGTTTGTCTTCTAACAAAGACAACATCATCAATTATTCGACAGCGGTCCCTGAAGCACACAAAACTGTACATTTTCACAGATGCTGAAACAATCTGCAGACTATTTACCAGATGACTGTCGAAGCATGTCATGCCCACCACCCATTAACTCATTATGCAGCTAAATTGGGGCAGCAATATAGCCCCTGTTCTCCCTATCCATTCTGCCTTCTCCCCTTGAATTAGTCACACCACCACCTCTTACTGATCCTTCTGTGGAAATTTTTACTCCTTCTCCACCACATCTACTTGGCACTTGTATCTCTTGTCTTGATTGTGGCAAGGATTTCTGCCCAAGCTTTCCTCAAACCTTCATTCTACAGTGTTTCAGAACTGAATACTGACACCCTTAAAATATCTCCTTCCTGAATCTCTTCAGCATATCATCCGTCCTTTCAAAGCTTCACACTGGTTTCCTATTTTCTGACAGATTTAAATCTCTTTTCTGCCTTTTACAGTGATGTTGCTACTTAATGAATTCTTCCTGTACCTGACCACAATGTTCCTTACCACTTTTGCAAAAAAATTATTAATTCACTCATTTCTTTTCCATATGTATCTCCACATTTATCTACTGAATCCTACACACAAGCGACATTCATGTTCCTCAGATCAACCTAGATATTATAAACTACCTCTGCTCTAAATGCTAAACCATAAACACAAAACAATTTAGGACTGCTGTGTAGATCTAAAAGCAACTAAAACCCCTTAAAAAAGACCACTCAGAAGAAAGTCCAAAGTTTCAGTAAGCACAGAAAGTCCCTCTTTTCTACCATTCCAAACTAATATTCAGAAGGAACTTAATCATGTAGGATTTCTCCTTCCCACAATTTCGGAATCTGTATTAGCATGATTATAATTCAGACAGTGTCACAAAACTTCTCTTTAAACTTCTTTTCAGAGCTCCACAGCTCTCTCTCTTTCAACTTTCCCAAGGCTAGGTCACTGCTTCTGGCTATTGGGACACCAGATCAGCTGAACTCAAGAGTCAGCACAATTTAAACTCTGAGTAGAGTCAACACTGGGTAACAGAGCACAGATTTATGGCAAAAGATAAACAGTCTGACTCTGGTACCAACTGGGATTTTTCAACTATTCTCCAAGGTACACAGATAATGCAATTAGAGAACAAATGGAAAGAATAAATATCCAGAGATAGAAAAACAGTAATGAGCGCTCAAATGAGAGAAGAATACTGTCAAGTTTCGATGATCAGTTTTATCTGAAACTGGACATAAAATTTTACTATTGCCAAGTTACCCTATCTTACCATGGTATAAATTCCAACTAACTTGGAATACAAGCACATCTACCATAGATACTAACATTGTGCTTCAAGCTCTTTACAAGTCACCCAAATGGAAAGCCCCAGATTCACAAGTAATGTTATGCTACATGAACAGTTGCAAGGAAACAACTGCTCACTTTGGAATTCAAAGTGCTTTGTGACTTTGAGTTTTGTCAGTGTTTGCTTCAGCCTCTGACAGTAGAAATTTTTTTGTCTGTGTTGCTGTCACTTTGTTCAGCAGAAACTAAGAATCACAGTGGCCTAGAAATAGCACAAAAGTAAAAACAATTCCTGATTATGGGTCTGATATTTCTGAGTCTGCAAGGTTTTCAGCCTGTCAATGACTGATTTTCTTCTCTTAAGAAGATTTCTTGGGAGAGTTTTCTTTCAAGAACAGTTCCTGTAAATAACCATAACATTTCTAAGTAAACAATATTTTTCTCATAACAACCTCTCTCCCAGGTGTTGTTTCTGTTATTTAACCAATGGAGAGAGGTGTCCATTCCATGGACCAATAATGTGCCTTTTTAGCACAGCATGTTACAAAAAAGCTGGATGAATTATAAATAAAGCCTTCTGATCTTTCTTCTACCTTGAACTGGAGTCAAGCTCTTTGTTTCATGTCCAACAGCAACACTTGATTGCAAGATGTATTAGAAGCTGTTCAGACTTGAAGGTCTGGCATATTAAAGATACCGCAGGACCTTGGCAACTCTCAACTTTGACAATTAGCACCACTTTGAACATTTTAATCAATTCATGAATGAAGGAGGGACAATTTATATTTGTTTGCTATTTTGAGTGATTCCTTTTCAGAGAGGTAATGCACTTCCCAAGAGGAAAACTACAGCTCCAAGAAAATTGTTTCTGTTCAATAGTACTTTTTAAAGGTTTGTCAAAATTAGCGTGCATTTAAAAAGTCCACACTCTCTGAAAATATTTAAAGTACCGAAGGAAATAATGTGAAAAATTTAAAAATCCTCTTTTTAGATTCAAAGTAAACTTCAGACCCTTGGAAAAAATCTTTCAAGAAATGTAAACATTCATTATTACCTTTCAAAATATTTTCTTTGGGTACTTTGGGATCTTTCTGTCAGCCATCAGATATGAGTTTTCCCAATGTTTTGCCTAGCTTAAAAATGAAAGTATAAAAGGATCTTCAGTCCTGAACACCTATCAGTATGTACTAACACAAAAGGTTAAGCCACTGTGGTTTATCCTCTGGAAGCACTTATATTTGTGTATGTACTTCAAAAAACTGGAATCTTTACCAGAAGTCTAGAACAGTTTAGTTTTCACCTTTCCAAGAGACATAAACCATTATGAAATGATGAGGAGGACAGAAAATCAAATAGAAAGCAACATTCATTTTAAATAGATGAAAATAAACACAGTGAAAATAAATTCTAAAATTTCAGAAAAAATGTGGTTGCACATATTTTCATTGAAAATCTGCCACTATTTTTTCTACAAAGCATGATGGACGCATTTTAGTTCAAACACTTCAATGTTCTTTTAATGCTGCACTTGGATTTAAAAGATTTATAGAACCAAGTAATTCAAATGTAAGCTCTAACAGTTAAATAGTTAAAAGTCATTAAGACTAACTTCATTTGAGCTTACATTTCCAGTAAGTTTTAACATTTCCCCTAAGGCCATTAAGAACTGAAATGAAAAAACCTATTAAAACACACTACAAACTAGGCTGAAAAGCTTTACTGGGTCACAGAAATGCTGGACCTCTGCAACACCTCAGGTCTATGACAATAAAGCATTATATAATTAACAAACTCCAACCAGTGATAGAATGGTTCAAATGCAGAAAACTTGTCTGAAGTTTTAAAGGAAATACAATGAAGAAACTACAGACCTGCCAAGCAAACAGCTTTAAAAGGGAAAAAAAACATTCAGGCTTCATAAACATGCCAGTATTTTCAGTCAAGTACTACTTCTATCTGTAAATATTTCTTATGTATTGGCAAAACAGCAGAAGATGAAAAAATACGGAGCTCTATTATGTCTTTACAAGGTTTCATTTTGCTACATAGCTAATATGCTGTATTTTTATATGAAACTGGACATAAAATTTTACTATTGCCAAGTTCCCCTATCTTACCATGGTATAAATTTAAGGTAAGATGACTGAAACTAGACATGACCAGGAGAGAAACTGTGCAGTACTGGGTCTTAGTGCCTGTAGTGCCTAATATGGAAAACAAATTCACATTATCAAGTTTAACGGAACCATAACGTGACCGAAAGACACTACAGTATGCTCCAAGCTTTTAGAATACATGAACTTCCATTAGTACAGTGCAGAAAATCAGCATGCTCTAAGCAACTGACTTTGGTATTCAATGAGGCTGTCCACAGCTGCAACATGATCAGGGGATGAACTATAGGACTTGTGCACATCTGGTCTTGAATCATGCGAATTGGGGGTTTTGTTGCAAAGGACTGCAAACATTACAATCCAGTCTTTCCAGAAATTCTCTCAAGAGTCACTAGGCTATTTTTGCCTAGACCTATTCTAGTCATAAGTATAAGAAACATGGGCATGGTATGCCAAGATTCACAAGTGCACGTTAAACTAACACTTGAACGAGAAGTCAGTCTTGCATATTCTTCCACAGCAGCTTCCAGACCCCAGCAGCAGATTTCACTGCGGGCTCAGAACACAGCCCACATCCTGTGAAAGTAGGAACATGGCCTGGGCCCCTTTGCTTTCACACATCTTTCTCCTGTGACAGTGACACTGCAATATTGCCACTGGACTATGCAATATCAACCAATGTTTTATTTTCAACAAATCCTGAAAAGACCCATTTGCTCATCATTTAACCCATATTTTAAATTTATGCAGAAATATCAAGATTTCCAAATCATCAGGAACAAGACAGCGTTCAACATTCCAACAACCAAAGAAATGCAGCTGAACAGATCTGTCTAACTGGATATCACAACTACATGAGAAACTTAAAGTATCTTCCTTCATAAAAACAGGTTTTTTAACACTTAAAAAAAACCCCAACAAAAATCAGCCAAATCTATGGGTACAATTTCATAAATATTTTCACAATGTTTCGCCATCAGTTTCACAAACTGCTGCCACTGTTACCAAGTATTTTGTAAAGGAAACTACAAGCTTGTAGGGGTTTACCATCACTTGATTAAAAGCATTTGTGGTGAATGAGAGAAACCAGAACTATGACCTTAGTATGCTGAAACATACTGAAAACCCACAGCAACTCATTCGAGGTGACATGGCACGACTTAATATTGACTACCTCAGCACAGAGAAGACAAAAACTGAATTAAATCATGTAGCTAATCCAGTTTTTACAGAAAGCTGTTTATCTAAGCCCTCAAGTTTGGGAGATGTTTTTGTCATTACTTGCTTTTAGGTTTAGTTTGTTGTTTGTTTTTAAATAAACTGCTGTTTGTTAAAAGATTGGTTGTTATGCAGATACAGTGAATTGCAAATTCATTGAACTCAGTAGCTGGCTGAAGTAAAGATGCAATCATTCCATAATGCTTGATCTTTATTCAAGCGTAACTACTGACAGACTCAATGAAGTGAAAAATTTTCAGAGCAACACAAGTGTTTTCCAAAATAGCCTAATTATTCACATATATTATTCAACAAAATCTAAAGTGTATCACCACATACCAATCAAGCAAAAAATCTTATTTCAATTAGTATGTCAGCACAGATGATAAATATGTATATAAAATGTGTAGTTGTATCCAAACACATTTTTTTAAATATACATATAACTTTATATAACACCCACTAGTAATGGATGAAAATTGATCCATATATAATGTGCCAAATAAATACTTCTTACAAATTCAATCTTGATTCAAAACTAGAGAACCTTAAAATGTCCTAAGCTTATTCTAACTGTTGCACAGAAAACGTTACATTGCTTACTTTTTAAGAGGGAAAAAATAGAGATATCTAATAATAAGAAAGATGTAAAAAACCCCAAACCAGTACACACAAACTGGTTTCCCACATTACCTGATCGTGGCTTCAGGCCAAAAGGGATTGTGGTGTTTGTGGTGGGAGACATTGTTGGACTTTTATCCTTACTCTGTGTAATTCAAAAACATACATCAAAGTTAGAATAACACCCAGAATATATCTCAGCATATCTGACCATGCAAAATGCAAAAGTTAACAATACTGCATGCTATAGCTGTTCCACCATAATCTGATCACAATATGGTCTCAAACCTATGATAATCTCCCTTTTTTATTGCACCCTATTCCTCTGCTAGAAAATATGAGTTTCTGACAAAAGACAGCAAGTTATTCCCCCTGCTTATAAATATGTTCAATTATTTCTCAGTTTTCTCCCATGTCATCACTTGGTTCCATCAAACATACATTTTGTGGCAGAGTACATTATAAAAACAAAGCAAAGGCATTTTTTTTCCTTAGACAAGTTTGTTTATTTCACAGAATTAAGATTCTGCATAGTATTTCCTCTGCAACACTGAATTTCTGCATTAAAAACAGAAAAGAGGAAATTATTCTTATGCCTCAGAGAAGGATTGCCCTGAGAGTTGCAGCAGGAAGAATGGAGCAGAAACATACAGGGGAGGAGGAGGTATAATCATCATGGCAACACTTAAAGGGTCCTATGATCACACTCCTTAATGGGAATCCCATTTAAAAAGTGATTCCACTGGGAGCTGGGAACTACAGAAGTCCCATCACCAAGACTGGTGGATGGTGGCTGGGTGCTCACAAAATTTGCAAGATGCTTATGCCCAATGCAGTATAGAGAAAGAAGCCCTATTTCTGCACAAAAAAAAAAAAAAAAAAAAAAAAAAAAAAAAAAAAAAAAAAAAGTAAATAATCCCCATAAGGAGCTCCATATGGCTTTTACCTTTTTGATTTTCCAATGAGATTTTCACTAGAAAGCTACAGGATCAATAAAATCAGATTCATCTCTGAAAACTAATCAAGGACATGACATAACTGTGCAAAAAGAAATTGCACTGAAATCCATAGAAAATCTTGTTGAACAAGGAAGAATTAAAAAAAGAAAATTTAAAATGTGTCTGAATGGAGAAAATGTAAAAAAGTTAAAAAAGTTAAGTATTTTATACTAAACTACATAACTCTGAAACAAGCTGATCAGAAAGTATATTTTTATACCCTAGAAAATCTCTGAGACGACAAGATGAAACCACACACCAGGCAAGCTACATATTCATTTCTGATGAAAATCTCAGTCGTGTTCTGTGGAATTCAGCTATGCTTCATTTAGTCTATGGCACATTCTTATAAAACATGTAAGAAACAAACAAATGACATCTTACCTCATTGTGAGAGCTTTGCCCGCTTCTGTTCCAAACAATTAGATCATTCTGCATATTTGGAAAGAAAAAAAAAGAAAAAAAGAGAAGACAAAAAATATTTCAGAACCTATATTAGTGATACACTGCAATGGGACACTTTACTAATTATAGTTAGATACACATAAATACTTTTTTTTTTTTCACCGAAACAATTAATTCATATGCATCATAAATACTTCTATTGCTAGCTGAAGAACATTTTTAAAAAAGCATGTGGAAACTATTCACACAGATTTGTCATTAACTTTTTTGCTTCAATACTAAGAGATTAAAACTGCATTTATAAGATTTTAATGTTTGCAGGTTAAAAAGCAGCATATTTTTAAAATTAAATTATCACAAAGGTTTCCTTTGGCAATATAGATTTTCAATACAGATTTGAAGAGAGAAGTATTGTGTAAACAATTCAATTTATAATTGCAACATAACATACCTTTTGTTACCACTTCTGTTACAGTTACATTGGAAACATGTACACCACATTGATAAATATGAAATTAAATAATTAATTCAGCAGCAATCCTAACTCAGCAGAAAGACAACTGTCATAAGTAAAAGTAAATTATAATTCTACCCTAAACAATTTCCCTGGGCAATTGTTTTTTTAATTTACAAAAAATGGAAACAAAAGAGCCCCTGGAACACTAGGTCCCAAAAGTCACAGAGCTTTCCAAAAGTTAGCAAGATGGGAAGGAAGATTACACACCCATTTTGCTTCATGACCTTTCTTGGCCACTTTTCAAGATTAAAAAAAATTCTTCAACCTTAGACATCTTTCATAACATTAGCTCAACCACTGTATTACCTAGAATAAACAGAGAGAAATCTTACTCATCTGATTCTAGCCAGTTCTACCTGGGGACTTGTATGCCTGAGCACTTCTATTTTTGTCTAGTCAGAATTTTGAATTTATGCTGAATTGAATTAATTTAACGACACAAGCGACAACACAAATGCTTATTGTACTACACAGAACACAGCATGATTAAAAACTTGCTCTTTCAGGACGTTTCACAGAGTGTGCCTAGGATTTTCACCTGCACAGGACAGTCAAGTTCAGACCCCCACAAGTGTTTAGGAAGATTTTGCTTCTTTTGGAGAGGTGAATTCATGGCATATCTTCGCTAAACAATTCATGAAAATACAGAGACCAGTTTGACACTGAATTAGCCTTATCTGTTAACCTCAACAAAGTATGAGCTGCTCCAAATTAAGTGTGGTAAATCCAATGTACAATAATATAACAAAGGAAATGAACCAACTCCATTTTTTGGTGTTTTAAAGAAAAAGCAAAGACAAAATTAGAATTAACAAAGTCACAAGTTTATCACAGGAGTATTTCATATTATGATGATGACTATACATAAAAATATTTGAAAAGCATTAAGATAAACCAAAAAACCCATTCTGGACAGAACAGACAATATTAAGGTACCGCCAATATAGACAGCATCTTCTGCAATTTTGTTCTCACAATCTGCTTGCAAAGTGCAGTCACAAAATCCTTGTACAGCAAGTTCTGAATCAGTAACACATACCCCAAATATTTAATTTTTTTTTTTTTTTTTGTAGTTCTACATTTCTGGATCATCAAAGTGTACAAATCTTAAAATATTTTTGAAATTTTCAAAACTATCATCTCAACCTATATACAGTTTGCTTGCAATATTAAATACAATTTAAAAACTGCTGTTAACATAAACTTAAGAACTTATATAACTACAAGAATATTTGGGTAAGGCAAGAAAAAGAGTCAGACACTTCATTTTCTTGAAGATCGAACTTTGAGATGACTTTTTTCCCAGGGGAATGCAACCCCTGCAACTACAATCATTTTATTGGATATATTTATTATATAATTTCTTTCGGACGGGATAGGTCTTAATCAACTTTCCATTTAAAGTCAAATCCTGAGACTCATGATAAGGCAAAAAAAGCCCAATCCCCACACTGGGGATTATCCCCACACACAAATTGAGAGAACGCAATGATCCATTCCAAATGTTTCCACATTTATTGCATCGACACCTCCCTACCTGGCTCAATGACCATTTTTCACCCTGTTCACAAGTTCTCGCTTCCGGCTTTGCTTTCTCCATAATCAACTCCCTCCTCCTCTGGAATTCCAATTCCTCTTCAGCATTTTCTCTCTGTAAGATAAATAACTCTTCTGTCTGTACTACTAGAAATAGAACTTTTTTTATTTTTTGGCATAACATTACCTTGAAGTATTTCTTACAAAGTCTCTGATGAAAAG
Organism: Cettia cetti; assembly: GCA_013401135.1. Taxonomy (NCBI): domain Eukaryota; kingdom Metazoa; phylum Chordata; class Aves; order Passeriformes; family Sylviidae; genus Cettia; species Cettia cetti. Next base: position 71,274 of record VZUI01093841.1, read on the forward strand.
CAGACAGATAAATAAGTAGATACTATATAAGTGCAGTTCCGGCACAAACAGGTGGATAATGTAAATCTAAACCAACTACTTCATCAAAAACATCAATTCACCAGACATGACACAGAACAAATAATAAACAACATACATATCACACTGTACAATTCAAACCCCATACTTTAACTATACTCTGTAACTATAGTGACAGTACTCTGGAAAAACACTGATTTTTATTTTACAAAATATTTTGGGTTATCCTTTATGAATATAAAGGAATATATATTCCTATACCAAAAGATGGACATGGGTGGGGTCAAATGGTAGATGATGATGCATAGCTGAATTGGCATACAGGGATGGGGTGGGGAAACTAAAATGAAAAAGTAACTGATAAACACAGAAAAATTTTATATATAGAGACACACATAGACAAAAACAAACAAACCCCACAACAATTCCATAAATATGTTGAAGAAGAATTAGTTTTGCCCTTCAGCCTACTTACTTTTTCCTTCCCTACTTGGCAGATTACTAATTGATGAAATTGTGGGCTCATTTTCTGTCTTTCCACCCCAGAATATTTTGTAATTATATACTCATTAACGTACCTGATCAAGAGAAGACATGTCCATCTTTATTTGGCCACTACACAAAGACAAAGGCAAATATGTAATTCATTGTAAGAAGTTGAACATGATGCACCCAACAATTTTTTTTTTCTAAAGAAGGTATATAAACACACTTTACTGTAGACTCCTGAAATTCTAAAACTGTTGCTTGTTCTGTGGGATACAGATTCACAGCACTACCCTCTGAAATATCTATGCTTAATCTGCAAGGTTTGAAATAAAAACATTGCACTGGGCTATAGCTTTGGTAACCACTCTGTTCAGTATTTAATTTCAAACAAATATATACATGAAATACTTATACAGTTATCATTTTAACCTCTTCAAGGTCATCTCTTAGGAGGTTTTGGAAATGCCTCCTGATGCTTCAGTTCAGTCTGAAGCATCATTCATGGTTTCATCTGCAAAGTACCACTCTGAGCAATGGTTTGTATCAAAACAAAAGGACCTGTTTATTACCAACAACCGTGTTTTTTATCTAGAAGCCTGCAGATTTCTGTATCTAACCTCTAGAACCCAGTGTTCAAATGGAAGCCACAGAGCTGCCTAGCTATTTTCACCCAATTTACAGTGGCTGAAAATAAAGCAGTGAAACAGAAAATGAACGAAAGCACAAAATATAGGAAAGCAAATACAGAAATACAGTGCAAACATAGAAAATATTGAAAAATGTTGAATCTGAAATCTCTCTTCCCAGAAACAAAATGTTGTCTATGTTGTCTATGCAGGGTATACAGATTTTAAATTCTGCAGAACACTAAACCAACAGTAACTGGAAAAGCATTTTACAAGTTTAACAATCACACCCACTAGCAAAAACAGCTTGAAAGAATCACAGTCAGTGCACATTAGGTGTACCAGCATCACCAACTGCTTCAGCCCCTACAGCGTTTTCTCCTAAAGGGCCTTCAGTTTGAGATAAGTATGGTCTGGACAGAATTAGTTATTTCAACTAGGTTACCTAACTAGGCCAGAGTTATATGGACGCACAAAGGAAACTGGAAAAAGTTACAATGCTTGACATGCTCTAGGTATAAGTTAAAAGCAAATGCCAGTTTTGTGCATCTTAAACTAAGCAGCAACAGAAGCATCTGAATTCCTTTCTGGATCTGGATAAACACAATCTCTTGTATATGAAAAAAAAATTCTCACACTGCTTTATATAAAGCAAGCATATAACAAAATGCCATAAAATCCAGTAAATACAATAAAAAAAATTATGAGGAACCCATGGCCCAGAGGACTGAAAGTACTGGACATTCAGATGAATCTTGCTGCTTAGGTCTGGATGCTAATATACAGGAGGTGTTTATTGAAAAGCCTATACGGCGCTCAGAAAATTAAATATAGATGCTCATATTTTAGGGTTAAGAGAAGAAGTGCAGCCACAAACCTCCCAACATGCTGTGAAAACAACAGTAGAGAAATACAGACATACATTACATGATTAGCCACTTCTGAAAGTAATTTTTGAAATTCACTGTAGTGTTACTAAAAGTATATCTGTGTGTAAACAAAAACCAGGTTTTCTGTATTTTATTGACCTTCTTAATTTAATAGAAGTACCTAAGCATGTAGGAAATATTAGGGCAATGTCTGGAAACAAAAAAAATAAAAATGACAAAATTTATCAGGCTAACAACTAAAATATTTTTGCTAGTGTTTTTTCCAAAACAAACATTTTCCTTTTTTAACTACAACACTTCTGACAAAGTAGTAAGACTCGTGGTACTAGAAAGCTAAAGGAACTAAAGAGATTTCCTAATTGTCTATTTCCTAATTTTACAATATTTTAAGCAAAAATATTTTTGGTTGAAGTATTTAGTGTATGATTCAAAAATTTAAGTAGTCTTTACATGATGCAAAATAAAGCCAGCTAGCTGTCTCTCTAGAAATACTAACAGGAATCAATTACTGTGCTAAAAGTACAAATGTCTGCTAGGTGAAAAAGCAGTTCAAAATAGGCATTTAAAGTAAAGAACAGTGTAGTCACAGAAGCAAGCAGCTATCAAGGGAGGAAAAAGAACCAAGTACACTTAAGGCTGAAGTGACAAGGAGGTTTCCAATCTTCAGAGAAATGAAGCTGTAAACCAGCTACCTCATAGAAGTAAGAATTAAAATGAGTTTTGAAATGAACTTAATTTCTGAAGGTGATTACACTGAGAAAAGCAATAGCAAGCATCTGGACAGACAGAATTATAGGTACCACTATTTTCATACTTTTCCAGTAGGGCAAGCACTTGTTTTCTTTAAATACGTATTCTTTTGTTTAGTCACAGTTCCAGAGCCATTCTATGTGACTCTGGCCACTTAAAATGGGCATCTAAATTATAAAAGCTTGATTTCTGTAGTCAGAGGAAATCCAAATAACTTTCTTTGCCTCTTCTTCTTTCTCCTTTGGGTTTCAAAAAACTAAAGAAACTTTACCATTAATTCAAGCACCTTCTTTATGTGCTTCATTGAATTGGCATGAAGGTGGGCCAGAAGCCCTTCTCATTCCAACAACATACACCAAGAATGACTAAGAGTAAAATTTATAGTCCCTAAAAAAATGTGACAATCCTATACAAAACTTCAGATAATCACATTAGTGTACATGAGATGAATGGCTAAGGGGTGTCCCCACCTCTGATTTTAGGTTTCTTTTATACCTTCTTAATTTACTGGGAATCTTGCCTAGATACTCGAGAGTGAATGTGAGTTTCCTTGTAAACTACCTTGCACACACACTGGTATGCTGACAAAGCACTTGGAAACTCCAGAGAGCTTTCAGCTGTTAGTCAAAAGAGAACTCTAACCTAATACACATAAAACTTTAAAATATATTACATTATTATTATATCAGCTATTGTAAGCATACCTGTTGGAATCTTGTAATAAATCTACTGCTTCTCTTAGTTGTTCTATCATTGCTATATCAATAGTTTGTTCTTCTGATAAATTTATTCTATAACAGAAAACAAAAACATTCAAGAAAAAGGTACAAAAGCAATTATCAAGGGTAGTCTGAATTTCTATGTGGAAGCTTCACCTTCCAACTGGCATGCAAACACTATAGGGGGAAAAACAGCCTCTCTGAACACTGGGATGTGCTGAATTTATGGAAAGAACTTCTGAAAAAAACTCTCCAACATTTGTCCTTAACAAAGCCCTCCAGCCTAATACACACAAACAACTGTGATGAAGTTAAACTTTTAGCATTCAATTAAACATCATTACTTCTAAAATTGAAAATTTATTTACCAATATCTGACTCTTAAAGGCACTCATCCCATGCATTGTTTCAGCACAAACAGTAAATAAAATGAAGTTTTATAAGGGCCAGCTTGCTTTCTTTTGCTTTTCAACATTTATAATTCTTTTCGGGGAGCAGAAATATAACCTCCCATTAGTTCTGGCAGTAAGGCTTTGTCAAAAAGTACTTATTTTTTCCTCCCTTCAGGTTTGGGGCTTTTTTTAATGTCATACAGGACTACACTGTTCTGATGAGTGACAACTTCACAGTACAGTCACATACAATTCCCTTTCCTTATGCACTTATCTCAGAAACTGATGCTCATTTGTTCTACTCTGGAATTAATATCTATAAACTATGATTGCTTCAAGGTTAAAATTATGATAAGAAAAAAATTTTCTAATTAAATTCATTTTTAAAATGTACATTAAATTCAGATCTTACAAGTTTGGATGATATTTTTTCAGCAATGCCTTTAAAAAACAAAATATCAAAGCACCTAATTAAAAAAGATGGCTTTCCACTAAGACAAAAAAATTATCGGGGCATCCAAATTAATTAGTTGTAGTATAGCATTCACTCTGTTCAGCAACAAAATGTAAAACACTAAGCACACACAAAGTACAACGTTATGCTATTGTCCTGCCTCCAAATCTACAAAATTATTAAACAGCAAAGTCATACTAGTCCTGGTCAAGCTAATTAAATGACATAGCTAATTATTAATAGACACATTAAAAAATACTCACATTTCGTCTGCTTGCCATTGCGTGTCCTCTTCTATTCTCAATAATTCATCACACTCTGCTGCTCTGCTCTGTAAGCAGACAAATGTGATAATGAGAACTGAACTTTGCAATTAAGTAGGCAGATAAATTTTGCTTTCTGACTCAGCACTGACCTAATTTATGTAACATTTTAGGTTGGCTGGTTGAAGCAATCCAACACTTCTGCTCCATTCCTCACTCTACCCCCTTTTAAGATACTGATTACAAGATCTTCTATTCAGAAGATTTTATTGAGGTCAACAGCCCTTACCCTCCTTCAACTGTAAAAAAAAAGTCAAGCAGCATAAGAATTCTCTCTTCTGTGTCCCAGATTCCATTTGTGACTTTCTGGCATATAGAAACAATGCTTCAATTAACCACGATCCCAACTCTCCTCCTACTTGCTCTCCGACTGCAGCCAGATTTGTTTACAAACCAAGGAAATTCCAAACATGCAAACAGTGGCAATTATGTACCTCATACATAATTATTAACAGGATTCATATTTGACAATTTTGACAGTCATGAATCATTTCTTTTTTAAAAGGAACAATTTGGAACAAAAGTTGCATCCAGGAATTCATCAACCAACCACTTATTTTGGGTTCAGTGTAGTCATAAACCGGATCCCCCACACCTATAAATATGAAATGCTATTTATTTGAAAACTTGAATTTCTTTTATGCTTCCACTTGGAAGCATGAAGTAGTTCAGCTGCCAGTAAAGACAGAAGCTCTCTGAATGAATGTGTATTTGTACTTGTAGAGCAGGAACAGCAGAAAACAGAGGCTTATCTTCTTTTGTTTGGAACATCAGTTGCATCATCCTGTACCAATAAATTCTCCCCAATTCTGCTGTATGTGACAATGAAGAGTGCACCACCTTCTCTAATACTCTCCAGTGATGGCTCATTTCCCAGAGACAATCCCTAGCAGAATGAATAAAGCCATTCTTTTTCATCTTTCTTCACCTTACAGGAACAAAAACCATGATGTTTTCCTATAACAAGGGTATATATACCATAAGACAACAAAAAGGCAGCGCTTATTCTAAGAAGGTGATTTGATATAGTTTGTCTTTAAGGCTCTTTCAACTGCCACTATAATATTTAAAATATTAGGAAAATGTATTTTACTCCCATAATATTACTTCAAAACTCTAGCTACCACAGCTAGCACAAATTCATCTCACATTTTAACAATGTAACAAACACGATAAATCGCTCAATTCAAAATACAAACCACATAGCACAGAACAAACCTGCCATTTTTCTTAAAGCCTTAAACTGGTTAAAGTATAACTCTCACATATCCTAAATAGAGTTCAGAGTAAAATGTTCTAAATCAATTGTAATAATTTTAAACCTTCCTGCTTATTTTTGCTTTCTGTAAATTTTTAAAACAACGAATATCAGCTGCAGTGTCTTACTCCTTAAATATCTGTTTATCATTCCTATTTATTCTGTACTTATAAAAGTAGTGGAAATATTTTCCCCCACTTAACATTGTCACAAACTTGCCTTAATGTAGCTCATAAATTCAGTAGTAAGAGTATCTGATTCATCAAACTGGTCTCCGGTTTCTCGTGACTTATCATTGACGTACACATGTGAAGGTCCTTGATGGAATTCCACTAGGAACAGCAGTGAAAAGAAAAAAGAGAGAAGAATGATTTCAAAAACAAAGTTTAAATTCATGTTAAAAGTTTCAAACAGGTTAAGATCCTTTCATTGTAAACAGTGATGCCAATTTATTTCTAAGTTGTAATAAATCCATTCCCTGGGCACATACAGTTGTTTAGCAGAAGCACCACAGCAGGCGTTGATGGAGCCAGTTTTGAACTACACCAAGTCTGCCTTGCCAGTACCAATCCAAGAGCACAACTGGACATCTGTGCAGTGTTTTAAGACATTCAGATGTCTTAGGCAGTGACTTGCAATTGAACATAATTGCAGAGTTACCATGCTGTAACAAATCATCTAACGCCCAGTAAAATTATCCAGAGCCTGGCCCAATCTCTTGCCTACACATACTATTTCCAAGGATATAATCCTGTGATTTACCCTCTCCAGTTTGCTAATAAATACTGTAGGATATAATCCTGTTATCTCCCTTCATATTCTACCAAATTCAGATGAGTATCTCAACAGAAGTTCAATAAACTGAGTAACACTGAGGATATGCCATCTCCTGTTAATGTGGTTTTCATATGCAACTTGCTGACTTCATCCTGCCATTTATTAGTAGTATGTGCAGAACTTGTTTATCAGTATGTAGTGCAATTCAGAAAAATACAAGTTACTTTAAAATTTTGGAAAAATTAAAACTCTCACAAAATACAAAAAAATTTATTAGTTTCCAGAGGTGATGCTGACCAAAAAATCTTTATATACACATGAAGTCCAGCCACAGAAATAGACTCCATCATTGCACTTTGCTAAATTACTGAACATTGATATTAGTTTGTTGCATAGCGTGGCTCAAAACAACTTTACCTTTTCTTCCCCCAGTCAGAATCAGATCTTATTAACTCTTGAGGCAAGGTACAGCAAGTTTTTGGAATTGCTATGGAAAATTACTAGACAGACTCAAGTCGGTACAGTAAAGATTTTCTAAGTAGCATACTCATCTCATTTTTACAACTACATTTGCATGCCCAAAGCCTTCTGGGTAAGTAGGCAGGCATGAAATCAACAACAGAACTTCCCTGTATTTAACATCCATGTTTTTTACATTCCAACCTTTTCTTGAGTTAGGATGGTGACCTGAATCATCCTTTATAATATGATCTTCTTCCACAATATCCGACATTGGAACGTTAAAGCTGATAGTATCTTCATCAGATGGCTAGGAAAAAATAAGAGAAGCACTAGTCCCAGCTCAAACCAAGAATGATTAAAATGTACATGTTAACAAGAGTGTTCACTAAGGAGCTGAAAATTAACATGAGAGAGCATACCAGAGCATCTAACATGACCACATCCTGTTGTAAGAAGTTGTAGTCACGCTGAATACATCCTCACAGGAGGTTTGCCAAGTAGAACAATTCACATGTCCTCTTCTCCTGTCTTACTCACTGCACTAGTCCTCTCCTTGCACTGACATCACTGCACTGTGCTGCTCTCTGTGCTTCCCTGGGGCAGCTGAAAACAGGGCCTCCTTGTAGCCACCAAAATCTGTAGAAACACTGAGTCTCTATCATAGCCCTTTTTCCTTTGTCTCCATGACTCTTCTTACCTGCTTTACCATGCAGCTTCTGAACTAAATGGCTACAGCAAGCAAGATCAACATCAAGCAAGGCAACATCTTTAATACAATTAATTGACAGATAAAAAAAAAAAAAAAAACATAGACTCTCAAGTACATTAGATTTTTCTGACTTAAAAGCTCACCCACTTTTTCAGCTGTATTAGTTGGTATACCAAAACACATGACTTGTATCTACAAGCCTATCCTCTCTATGACTTTACAGATAGCAGCTGCACAAGGAAGCACAGACACAATTCTATCCCGGGCCAGCAGTGACCTGCTCAAGTGGGACCTGCTCACATCCCCTCCCAAGGTGAACTAGAGCTAAATCAAAGTTTGCAGAAGAGGCCACGTTTTTATTCTTGCTCCTGAGACAGAGAACTTACCACTACAACAGTCTCAGAACTTAGCAAATACATTTCCCAGTAAACCCATATGTGTTGCTCATTTTTTAAATACTCTGTGTTTCTGTAACTTGCTACTCTGTGCATACATTTTCCATACATGTATTCTGTAATTATAACTGCTATAATACACACAGCACTTTGTTCCATATCCCTGAAAAACTTATTTTTAAAGGAAATTATATTCCCCATTTTATCAGTTCAGACCACTGTAACAATAAAGATCTGCAATGAAATGTTTTACATATAATCAGTTATTTTATTCTAGCTAGCTTCTAGTAGAAGTTTGCCATTCTTGCTACTTTCATATGTTCATGATCTATGTAGAAACTATTTTTTCTAACTCCTGAAGCTAAAGTTTGTGATAAAGGATGGAGCAAATCCACCTTGCTCTTAAAAACTCTATCAGAGATACATATGGTTATTCATGTTTTCCACTAATACCTTGGACTCAAAACAAGTTGTAAATATGGACCATGAAGAATGTTCTTTCTGATGAATAAACTGCATGTTATTAACTCTACGAATTCACTGGCTGCATTCTTCGGCTTAAGGAGAAAAAATTCAAAAGGGTGTCACAACAGACACAAACAGAAGAGACACAGACTCTTTTATAAAGTGGTCAGTGGGTTCTCTCCTTTTATTGTGGGATGAGCTCCTCTTTATACAGAATGCCAGAGGCCAATTTGATTGGTAACACAAAGGTAAACTTTTCAATCAATTGGTCATCCCAGAGGGACATCAGAAGAAGGTCCCTCCTATAAGAAAGAATGTAAACATCCTTTTATTTACAAAACATTGTTCTTCTGTTTACCAGAAGAACACCTTTAAAAAAAAAACCCTTCCAAGATCAAAACATTCCAGGCATAAAACTCAGGACTATAAAAGGGTGTCCAGGGGCATCATAAAGCCTTTTCAAAATAAATTTTAAAATTAATGATGTTTTTAAATGAAACCAATTAGTATTTTCAACAGAAAAATAAATGACACTCCAAGTACCCTAAGCACAAAAGTCTTTTAAATCTGAAGCAGTGACAATCCAATAGCTTAAAAAAATAAAAAGAAAAAAGAAAAAAAAAAGACAGGTACAATATAAATGCATTCAGACAACCAAGGTTACACTGAAGTTCCTTCTCTTTCAGGCTGTATCTCATATGATATTTAAGTACTAAATCTAATTATCCTAGATCAAAGTTCATGATGTGTTAATTTTTTAACTCTCCTTTGAAAATACTAAAGTAAAATCTTCCTACACACATTAGAAGTTCTGGATCTGAAACAGGTACATTTTTTTTCTTACCAGAGTAACATACATTTTGAGGAAAATATTTTGGAGTGCTGGTATAAAAAAAAGGAAACAGACCATTCAATTTCAAACAAGAAAATATTCCTTTAAGGCTATGTCTCACTTTCAGAACCTACAGAATTCTGCAATTAGTTTTCCAGGTGTTTCCTGCCACTATACTATGAAACAAGAACTATCCAAAGCAGCCTTGGATAATACAAAAGTATCACTCTTTCACAGGTGAAATACTGTATCCAATTTCCTTCTTCCACATTTTTATTTTTTTATTCAGACGGCAACACAAGACAATAGACATCTAAGAATCAAAAATACCTAGCATTATTCCAAGACAGAATTGAGATGATGCACTTTGACAGATTCTTCATATGTATTCCTACTAATGCATCGCTCATACCGGTAATAAAGCACAGACACCATTCTAACCTCAATGAATTTTAACAAAAGGAAAAATAAGGCCAAACGAAGGGGGGAAATTAATCAAAATGTATGCATTTTTCCATAAAGATGGTACACTGACTTAAGGCAGAACTTGCCTTCAAGTTGCAATGATCAATTTTACAACGCTAAAAGATATCTTTCACTTGAAATGCCCAATTTGGCTACAGCTGCGAAAACTGATGCTGTAAGGACCCTACCAATCTGAGAGTGATACACAATTCATTTCATCAAGTACTCCCTCCTGTGTATTCATCCAAAGTCAATTAGGATGAATTCTTCCTGAAACAGACATTAATGTTCAAACAAGTGATTCATTTCTGTTATTAAGTTACACATATTATTTTCTGTAAAAGAATAGAAAGTCAATAACCACTATTCTCCATACTAAACAGTAGTTTATATTCATTTAAAAACCCCTCAGAAACATGTTTAATGAATGTTTCATGACTGATCATTGAATGTTTATCCAATGTTTGGTATGTAATTTTCTGACTAACAACACATGTGAACCTGTATTTGCATCATGCTAATATTTCTTTTACAATTCCCACATGTTACACAGGTATTAAAGGTCACATCAGAAGGAAAGTGAGTGGTAAAATTACTACCAAATGCATTTGGGATTACTGATCTCAGCATTTATTTCTCCTTAAATGTAGAGCAGCAGTCAGGTGGGAATAGAATGAGTAAATTGTTTTCATACAAAAAAAAAAGCTTTGTGCCATTAAAAATATACTGGTTCACTGTTGGCAGTCTTCAAAATATTTTTTCAGCATTTCAATTGCTATATTTTGATTACAGGTAACATGATCTATTTTCTAAAGGTGATTATTTATAGCTGAAGAGGAAATTCTGGAATAACAGTTTCATTAGCAAGCCAACTGAGCTTCAGGAAGTGTAGGACTGACAAAACAGTTTTTAAGTGTCTCTGAACAGACTGAATGCCCTTATAGCAAGAGGTATACCATTAGAGATTTGGCTAGAAATCATAACAATTCTGCTTCACTTCCATCTACCAGGAAACTTTCCCAAACACTTGGAAATTCATTTTTTAAATTACTATTGTATTTACAAGACCAGATAGTAAGTGGATTCATTTTCAATTTGCTTTTGAGTAACTATAAATTCAGTACCTAAGCTTGACTCTTCATACATTTGTTTCAAAAGAAACAAAATCCCTTTTCCACAAATGAGGAGAAAAACATTAAAGAATCAGAACAAAATTATTTTAAGTAGCAAGAAGGTCATCCTTTTATTGTGAAACTTTTCTCATTAGGTCAGACCACAAATTCCATTATTGTACATTTCAGGAAGATCATCATCACCGATTTATACTGCTAATTATTTACTTACTTATTTTCTATTTAGCTCAACTCCACATAGATTGTTCAGCTAAGCAATGCCTCAGAAAAAACCCCTTTGTTAATCAGTTCTAACTGCTTAGGACAACAGTAGTCCTACAAAGCTTTCCTTTCTCTTTGCTCAGACGGCCAAGTTCAGGAAAATATCTACAGGTCATTTTCAGCACTGCCTAGCTGCCAGAAGATTAAAACCTTCAAAGTTTCTAAAGTTTCTACATATAACAATCTGCCATAACCACATCACAGAACACATTGGGACTGGGCACCGTAAATTCTCAACAGGAAAGATTAATCAGGCAAAGAGAAAAATATGTGAGAAGTCATCAGCTTGTAATCTGTTAGCATGTTTACTTTGTTGAAAACAACAGACGTGAATTCTGGTTTGTCATTCTCTAGATTATGTAAACTGCCAGAAAATCATAGAGAATTTTCACTACTGGCAAGTCTGTAACCATTTGGAAGCAAATGCCACTGCCCACTCCAGACAGACAAAAAAATTAATAAAAAAACCCCAGTCTTCTTTTATCTTTGTTTTAGCTATTTCTTAGTGTAAAATTCATGTCAAGGATATGGTTGCAGAGTTTTTAAATCTAAAAACTTAAACCACAGTCAAAATACAAGTGCTGGGAGAGGAGTTTGACACAAAAGGCAGGTAACTTACCTCTGTTGCTGACAAACGTTTATCACCATTATCACTACCAACACCTGAATCTGAGTCCTTTTTACTTGGGTAGATGTCATCAATGCTAGATGTGAATTAAAAAGAATTAACAATCAGTAAAAAGCTATCATAGCATTTACATTCAAATTCTGTTCTGGTTTCACTTAACTCTAGAGAAAATTTAAAACTATTCTTAATGGCAAAGGTGAAATAGCCTAGTACAGTAAAACACTAAACACTGACAATCTGGTGATGGTAAAATAGATCAGATTGAATGGCTAGTTAGCCTAAGGATTAATGAAACAACAGAAATCATCTGCTATCAGCTTGCTTTTGTCTATACCACAGGGAAAACTGCTTATTTACTAGGTAAGCAGCACAGGACTGAAGCAATTTAGCCATGGGAGAAGAAACCAAAATAGTAAAACTCAAAGTGAAGTCAACTTTTTTAAATGTAACCATTGATCTGTTAAAACAGAACTCGTATCTCCCTCAGGCCTGGAGTAATTAACACAGAAACCTCCTTTTAGGCGCCTTAAAATAGACTTCAGAATTTAGGTTTTTGAGAAAATTACTGTAATAATGAAAACTGCTCTCTATTCTGGTTTCATTACCCAATATGACCTCTACTCATTTTAAAGCACACTATTAGATGCAATACTCTCATTGCCTTTTTTTTTTTTTAAACTATACCTTCTTATCCCTTTATTTGCTATCCTGAAAGCTGTGATACTGAGATCAGATTGACACAGTAATTTAAGAAAAGAGCTTTACCAATTTTCACATGAAAAAGGTATCTGATTCATTAATCCTAATCTTAAATTACCTCTCAGTAAACACTGAAGATTGTTTTGAAGAAACTGCCTTTGAAAATCTACTCTGTACCATCCCCTTATCCTAACCTGTATTCTTCAATATGACCAAAATACCTGACAGGACATGACACACCTGTCAATTTTCTTGAACAAAACAGAAAACCAGTAGGTGTATCCCAAATGGAACACCTACTCTTCATCCTGGGTTCTTCTCACCTTTGACATTTATCTGATAGAAATTTACAAAGGGATATCCAAAGGTAAATGGAGGAAAACAATTTGATGCAAATCTTATTGAGATGACTGAATGGGGGATTCCATAGCCACTCTTGGTTTTTTTCTTCCCAAGGTTTTAGCAGTAACGTCTCTAATATTATTCATATAAACACTTTGTTTTCATTGAGTCCTTCTCTTCAAAGATATCATACTTTCTCTGATTGGCTATATTACATTGCCCTTGTTAGCAAAGAAAGACTAGGCTAAACGCTGATTTCCAACCAGCTGTGGAGACTCTTCTAGAAAGGAGCTGCTCTGTATCCAGTTCCTGCCCTTAAACCATGGTACAAGATGCCATTGCCTACAAGCCTGATGCAAGACACAGATTTTTGCCTCATTTTGCTAACAAATCAGCACACCTCATTTTAAAATCATGTCAACATTCATGCAGTTCTCTTTGTTTGACAGATGACTTTGGATGATTAAAAAAGATTGAGCTGTCACAAATGTGTAAACATACAAATCACGTATAAATTATAAAACATAAAAAACAACACATGAAATTAAAACTTATTCAATATGTAGATAGATGGAGCCAACACCTAATGTAACTACCATCTGATTACTTTAAATGCATTGTAGGAGTCCAATAGAAAAAGGTTAGATTTAAACTAAGGTTCACTTTCAAACTCTTAATTAATGTGTTGCTAATTTTAATCAGAATTGATTGTTAATTTTCTAAACTCTTACAGGGATTTCATTACAATAAAACCAGGTGAAATCTCTGCGAAAAAAGTACACTCTGAATAGCATCCAAAGAAACAAAACTGTGGAACTGAAAGATAAGTACTGTTTTATTGCTTATAAGTGCTACATGAAAAAACCAAGTGGGACTTTCATACATACCTCTCTTCCACAGGTTGTGGCAAATGCTGTGGTTCTATGGCATTAAGATACAGTGAGTCTGCTGTTTTAATCTGACAGGCTTGTACAGTCAGATATTTGAATATATGCACCTTACCCTTTGTACAAATCTGTGGGACAAGGAAAAAATTAGGTTTAAAACTAGAACAAAAAAGTAATTTATTCCAAGTGTTACTTAGTGTAAATGTCTCTGAAATTCAACTAATATTATAAATCTCATTTAAAGGAAAATAGATTTTTTTTAAATTAATAAGTACTTCAATTATATACTCAATTATTTGTGTGTACCAGTAAAAATACCCGCAAAGACTAAGACAAAAACCAAAAAAACCATGTATTCTATTTTTAAAAAGACCCAATGAGCTTCTAACTCAAAAAGAAATACATTAAAATATATGTTATGGCCTATTACTAACAATAAATTGAGTAATTCATTATTTTTCAAAGTTAGTGTATAATGACATTTAATTAATCAGCATGCTCTTTATATTCTTGGTCACATTATTTTTAGTAGTGTCCAAGCATATTTTTGATGCAATTCATCTTCATTTTAGAATTTTCTTTAAGTTTACACCTCTTGCTTTGTATTTTTTTAGTTTAAAGGTAGCATCACTATTGATTATGAAAAGCATTTCTCCAATGTAACAAAATTCTTAAGTATTTCAACAGTTGCTGATACAGAACAATTGTAGCTTTCAGAGATGCAGTTTGAACCTACTGCCCAGTAAGTTAACAACAAAATTGCCCTTAAGCAGCAAACACAGGTTGCATTCATTTATCTTTATTACTCGGAGTGGCCTACAGTTTTCTTTCACACTCTATAAACTCACACTAAAAAGTAAAATAAATTTCAAATGGATTGTGTTTTAGACCATCTGTATATTTTTTAAGGTAAAGTTAGCAAATCACTGTAGAATCTTCTAGAATTGGATTCTTTTTAACAGAAAGAAAAATTACCCAGGAAGTTTATCACTACTCCTTTTCAAAATTATACACATATTCCAAGGTTAACTTTCATATGAAGATAGAAATAATAAAAAAAAATAAACAGCTAATATAATGGACATCTAGATGTGTGTTGGCTTATGTGCTGTACAAGTTCATATTGAGAGAGGATATCTTAATGTCTTATTTAGATACATCTTATGTCTTATTTAGATACAACAACTATCAACAGTCAGTGATGAAATTCAGATGCCTGCAACGGTAGAAGGTGACATTCTACAGTCTAAAAGGTGTTAGCAGCCATCCAATATTAAGGCACAACTTAAATTATAGATGTTACTTACTTGTGCTGGTGGAGATTGCAAGGGATTGTTCTCAAGCAATAATACTTGTAACTGCACCATCTTTCTAAAACAAATTGGAATCACAAGCACTTTATTGCAGGAAAAGTCAAACTTTACCAAGGGAAGCTGTACTAGTTCTAAAAGTAATAAAAAGGAGAGAAGGTGTTATATCTGTTTTTATTTTTGGCATAAAATAAAAAAAAAAAATTCTAAGTAACCCTTCTTTTGCATTCAGGAAAATTACAAACTCAGGGAGGAATAAGATCAACATTTTATTTATTATATATTTATTATTTATTTATTATACTCTATTTTATACTGGGAAATAAAAGAGTGTTATTGTTATACAAGTGACAATAAATTCTAAAACAAATACTTTGAAATGTTTTTTTCCTGAAACACAGCTGACCATTCCCATTCTGCATTCAGACACTTATTCAACTTAAAAGTTGTGTAGAATCATGAAGATACATTGAAGAACCCTCACGCATTGTTCTTCAATGGATGTCATTGAATGTTATATTCTGCAGACCCAAATGGAACAAATTTGAACACAAAGTAACAGCTACTTTTTAATAATATCTATATATATGATTCAAAATACTTTCAAAGTTATTATAAGAGCTACTGTAAAGGTTTTTTTGTTCATTTGCCTTTACCTTGGGGTAAAACTTCGAGGTAATTTCTTCTGACATTCAGCTCTTTTAAAGATTTCAGCTGGCCTATCTGCTGTGGTAAAGCTGTGATTTCATTACAGCTGACATCCTACAGTGAAACAGTGATAACAAATAATAATGAACTTTCAGCTCCTACATGTTCCATAATACAAACACAGCTTATTTGCTATTATCATTGTGACACTTTATTAATCTGAAAAAAATGCAACAATCTATGTCCTGTAGTCACAATGAAAAAGATACATGGGAAAATGTTTGCACGTTACTTAAAACCAGACCAAATTCTTCTTTAAAGAACAAGTTAATTTTGGAAGTTACTTTAATTTCTATCAAAATATTCAAAACTACTTACTTAAGAAGTTCTAATTTTTTGCTCTTTTCTTCATATGAAGAATTCAGTACAGTGATTATAAAACTAAATATGTTAGGATGAAATGTAAAAATCCAAGTGTGTGGATCTGAGTTTTTAAAAAGGTTCCTGTTCTTCAACATGGAATATTTAAGCAAAATAAAATAATAATAGTAATTCAGCAATAGCATTCTGTAATGCTCAGTAAAGGCATATATTTGATCAGCATAGCACATTGTACATAGCACATAGTAGGCCATAATGGAAAGAGACAGCATTGCTTAACTATTTCAATCAAGAAACTGCTATGAATGTGCATGAAAGATCAGCTTCTTGGATTAAGTCAGTCTGCAATGGGACAACTGTTAAATACTAGCTATCATTTTTGCTGCCAAATGGACATTGAAACCTCTGCTTAAATCCCAGGTAACCTGCAAATTTGAGTAATGTCCCAGTTATGTTGTCATTTCTGTACTAAAAGAATGAAACAGTATTTTACAGTACGAATGCTAAATAGGGTTATGCCCAACTTTCCTGAAAAGCCAACAGAATAGTCCTACTCTCTCAACTGTTTCAAGTGGATTTATAAAGTATCTGGGAGCTCTACAGAAGTTTGAGAAGCCAGATTTCCAAGTCATGTCTTTGAAGATGCTTCCTTTAAAACCAAAACCAAACTCCTTATCTTTGAGCCTAAAATCTAGTTAACAAAAAAAAAAAAAAATAGTAAACCCAAAATGTGGTCTGGCAATGCTGTTCCCTGTATCCAACAAGTTTCTTCTTGTAAGAGAATCTTATTGTCGCCAAGACTTTCTTCCCTTCTCAAAACACAGTCAGGAAATTACTGTAGCTTTTAGACAAGGAAATTAAAAATCCCAGCTAATGAGCGCATTTTTGCCCAAGTTGTCACAAAGTTTGGTTAATTGCATTGCTCCCTGATAATTTATTTTTAAAGCTTTACTGTCCTATTTTTAATTTACAGTCTTTAAATTACTTCATAATTAGAGACTTGATTTTTAGAGCACAGAATTTAAAGTCACCTTGTGGCAAAGAAATTCTAGACCACGTATACTTAGGCACACACACCAGAACAAGTCAGGGAAAGAGACAGAGAATTCCAGAGGAAGCATCAAAAAAAAAAAAAAAAGAAAGCTGGCAGTGTGTAACCTCAAAAACAAAGTCCACTTCCATTTACAGCCTTTCAAAACATCCTCAATAAGACTGATCTGTTGTGACAGCATGTCAGCATTCACAAGATCTCTAGAGACAGCAGTACCCTTTATCCTACTAAACACTGGAGTCCAACTTGCCTTTTTTTATTACTTTGTTTGAATAGCCATGGAAAACAAAGACTTGTAACATTTATTCGTAGTTATGCTCTTGACTATTATTAGACTTCGTGAGTGCATATGGGAGAGTGTTAAACTTTCTCATTACTTTGGCAGTAATGGAAGCAATACTATCAAACACCTATGGTTTCCAAGCCAGTATTTTTTTAAGAAATTATGCAACCAGCAGTTTGGAACTCGGCTTCAGGGATATTTGCAGGTAACTGAAGTGCAAAGACTCAAGTTCCATGGGGAACCAGTATTGGCTGAAATCAGACTTCTTGTGCTAATTCTATTTTGTTCTCACCAGATAGGCCATGTCCTGTCCTGACATGAAAAGGCAATTTGTCAAAATCACAGAAGTGTAAGGTTTTTATTTAAAATTTACTAAATTTAAGGAAATTTAACGTTAATCTCTGTGGCATGAAGCTCAGTGGCATGAAAACAAAATAATCAACTATTTCCCTTTGTTTATGGTAACATTTAAATGGCCTCAAACCAATCAAATTCAGCATATATGTCCAGCAAGATAAAGAGAAAAAACAACAAGGTACTCTGACTCCATATTAACATATTTATTCATACAAACTGGGAAGTTTATCCAAACCATTCAAATTGAGGCGAACTTCCTCCTTACATGACTTCAAACTCAGGACTCCTGACTGAGCCATTATTCCTAAAAAGGACATGGCTTCAGCCAGAGCTTATGACACAGAAGCCATCCTCAACAGTGTGTGAGCACATGGACCCTTATAGCAAACAGCAGGCAGCAAGTCCCACAGGGTCAAGCTGCTGTCTCTGATTAGATGAATGAAGTAAAGGACACAAATCCCAGAGTAATTTGAAGGCTTCCAACATGAGATAGGAGCATCCCAGAGAGGGAGAGTGCTGTTACCTGAAGAAGGCAGAAATGCAATACTGCCTTGACAGGATGGAGAATAGAATTTTCCTGTACATCTGATAGTTTGGGTACAATTACTGAGCCATCTCTGCCTAATTACTTTTCCTTGGCAGAAAGTAAGTTTCAGATTAACTTCACACTAATTTTTCACTCTCCTGGCTGACATAGAGGCATGATTGAGTTAAAGATTTTTTTTTTGCAGAAAATAAAAGTAAATTTCCCAACCAAATTTTTTGCCAAATAATGGTAATGTATTCTGCAGGGAGAAAAATTTCTGTTACAAGCACCAAAGTTAGCTGTCAGAACCCTAAATTTAAAAGAACACCTGGAAGTTTCCTGCATGCAATATCAAAGTTATTCTTTGCTACAGGTATGAAATCCATAAAAATACATACGTGTAATAGGAAAATGATCACCTACCCCCTTTGGAGGATAGAAGGGAAAATGCAGATTTAATTGGGAAAATCTAATTTGCAGCAAATTATGCTTGTATCATTCTACAGTGACTATAGCGGCAAATTTTGAATTAAAAAGGTAGATTAAAAAACCCCCTTTTGCTATGTACTCCCATATCTCACTGCAGTCAGCTTGTGAAACATTTGGGGAACCTGACGTTGCTCAGAAATGTCCTACTGATACAAGAACCGCACAGGGCCAGGTGGCATCTCAGGGTCTGTCCCCTGGCCCAGGCCAGCACCAGCACTGTGTACACACCAAAACAACAGCACTCCCTGCCAGAGGGCTGGGTGATGCTTCTGCTTGAATCCCATGCTATTCAGGCTGGCATTGCTCTCACACAGCTGAATTTTTTGTGCAGCAACTGCAATATGACTTAATGTTTTTGTTTGTTTCTTTTACTCATTTTAGAACAATGATCACCTTATTATCTAAACTGCTTTATATTATACATGCCAACACAGATCCCCACTCTCAATCCTACCACTATTTGCTTCTCCCAACACATCACAGTTATGTCATTTCCAGTTAAATAATGCAACTCATTTCAGTAGAAATGTACCAAACACACATGGTGGCATCAAACTGTGTAATCAGGTCATCTGAAAAGACTCAATTTAACAAAAACTTGTTCTTCATTCAGTCCCCCAATGCCTTCTAAATAACAAAGAACAAGCATCAGACCTTTTTCAGTTCTCATGTATCTTCTAGGCTTCCAAAGTGACATGTAGCTAGAGCCTCTCATATGAAATACTTTCAGAACAAGAATTTTGTTCTTCATGCTGAACAATAACACTGAAACTATACTATAACTGGAAAGCAATATGAAAATGCAGAATTACAGAATTTAAACACATGATATGCTTGAACTAAACAAAACCAATCTGCTTTGGGTATAATCAACATTGATTTCAAGGTTTTAGTTTTTACTAAACTTCCTACTAAATTTAACTTAATTTTTTTATAAAACTGGAACCATCACATTTTATTGTATCTATTTTAAGCATAACAAAAATAGTGCTATAACCTAACACATTTTTAAGAATGATTAAATCAGAACCATCTGTGTAAATCGCACTAAACCCATCACACACACACAAAAATGTAAAATATTTGATAAGACAAATTAATAATGCTCACCAAACAAAACAAACTTGGTAGTCTTGAACTCAGTCAGGAAAAGCTAACTACTCCCACCATCCTCATCAACAGCCATATCAATTGTAATATGTAACAGAAGCCTGATACCACAGAATGCTGCTCAAGAATATCAGAAGGAAAAAGCCCCACAGTTGCCACTTCATACCACCGATAAAAAAATCAATAGCAGGGCTGGGGCCTCAAGCAGTGTTATTAATTTCTGTAATGTAATTTACTGAAGGAATTATTACTATTATAAAGACAAGAATTTGATAATAAGGCACTTTCAGGTATGGAGAAGATGTGCAAGGTAACTGCTGTCAATGGAGATACCAGCAGCTGAAAGGAAGTTCATACCAGGTTATTTAACTGTGTAGAAATTAGCAGTGTCAAAATGCAGTTTGTCAATTTGTATCTCAAAAGGTCAAAATGAATAGAAATAACTAGAACACATATGTCATAAAGAATACAGAACCTCAGCCTACAATATGTAGCAGAGGAAGATAAAGGGAGAGAAAGGGAAGCAATCTCATATATATTTTTCACAAACAATTAAATAAACTAATTTAAAAAAATAAATTAAATAATTAAAATTAATTAATTAAATTAATTTTATGCTATAGTATCAAGTAAGTTTTGCTTTTTCAGACTGTCATTGACTGGACAATATATTCTAAATGATCTACTGCTTGTAGAAACAGTATGCATGTGGACATCTTTGAAAACAAAAGGAGTATAATAATTTTGTCGATCTGTTTAGATGGGTGTTCCAGGAAAGGAAGGTGCATGACAAATGTAGTGAAATAAAATGAAAATATACTGATAAGACCAGTATCACGAGTGGAATCCAGTGTGGTAAGCAGATAGCAACAACACAGAAAGGAAGCAGGAGGGGAGGGTGCTACAGAGGGGTATAACCTTGCAGAGCCTGATGCCAGAACTTATGAACTTATGAATTTATGATACAGTGAAACAGGGAGCCAGGGCAGGCAGTGAGCAAAAATGGTGAAGATGAGGAACTTTGAGCTTTGAATGAACTGAGGGCAGTGATGTTGTTTAAAAGAGTCCTGAAGAACATAAAGGAAACTCTCATTGTGTTACTATCCAACACACCTGAGAAGCTAAAAACTTAAGTTTTGCAAACTATATTATGGTATTAAGCATCTATTTAAATATATGTGAAAAGTGAATTTTACTGTTTCTATTTAAACTCAAAAGAAGTCAAAATAAAAAGTGAAAAAAGAGATGAGTCACATACCAATTCCATTAACTGTTTTAGCTGACCTATCTCTTCTGGAAGGGAGCCTAGCTTATTGTTACTTGCAATTAAGACTTTTAGAGGAAGACCACACAGGCAAGCTGGCAAAGAAGAAAGCTGATTTCGACTGCAACAAAACAAAACAAAAATATTAAAACCATCAGTGATGTTCTTCTGTATACTCACACAAACTCAGAGTTGCAAAATTTCTTCATTTTCATGGGTAATATTTTATGCAGATAAAATTGAAATTTTCAAATGGTAATCATTAAGAAGACACTTGCACATCAGAAATACCTGATTATTCACTAACAATATTGCGGAATTTACCACTCTGGGAAAAAAAATCCACTGTATCAGTTTAACAACATTTTAACAAATCTGTTTGTCACAAAGAACAGCTGTTTCCCTTCCTAATGAATACAGGAAAATCAACTGAAACAGTATTTTGCAAGTATTTAAACATTCCTGTGTTTTTATGTGCCATTAAAATTGATGCCTTTTGTTACAGCTGAAAGACAAATATATAAATTACAGACAAAATGGTTATTTTGTCAATTAATTTAATGCACATTTACAGCTGAAGACTACTTGGTACATCTTGTTCTATGGTTCTGCGCTATTAACCCAGGTAAATACAGCAAAAATTTCTGGGACTATCAGTGATTCATTTCCTCCCAAGACTCCTAAGCTAGAGCTTAAAGATGATAAATGTCATGACCCTTTGTGATGTCCACAAGACTAAAAATAGCAATTTGTGGCTAAATTCCCAGAAGAAGCTTTGTGCTCATCAGAATAACGTAGTAATTACTCTCTCCAAGAATATTTACAAGTTTTCTTAAAATATAACGTTTTCTTTCTTATGATTATTAGCTTGTAGTAAACCAGCAAACAGTAACTTGAAGTGGTAGCCCATTTTTGTTGGCTCCTGCCTACATGCCTATTTTGCTTCAGAAAGCAAAGATGCATGACTGAACTCTGGAAACACATGGTATAAATTGTCCTGTGTAATTTCAGTAGGAGTTGCAATATTGAGATGAAACAGAAACAAAAAAAAAAAAAAAATTCTACCAGTTACAAAACATTTTTGCAACTGCCAATCCAGCAGTGTGCTACAAAGCTGCATATAGAGATAAATATTCATGCTCACACAACAGTCTCAAAATATTGTGCAAAGCAAACTACCATCATATCTCTGTTGCATACACCAGGATACAGACAGATTCAATATCCCAAAAAATGAGAAATTAGAAATCTAACTACTAACCAGCAGCAGCTGAAAAAAAAGTATCAATGCTTATTGCGGAGCCAGGTTTCTGAAATCTAGTGTCCTTACAGAAGACCAAGACACAACTTTTTTGAAAAATTACTTAGAAATATTTATTCAAGTTCTAAAGAACTCAAATTAAGGAACCTTAGACTCTAAAACAGTAACCCTATACTGCAGATCAGACACAGATAAAAAAATAAGTAAAAACAAATTTTAAGCTCCGCAGAACTCAGAAGCAGCACACTAAGAGATAAGGAACAGAACATAACTAGGGCGAATAATAAATCATCATTAGTTTCAAAACAATTTCTTTAAATAAGACATGAATGGTATCCACCAAGGCCCAAAGACTATATTTACATCTCTTGGCATTACTTTCTAATGCTATTCAGCATATGGACTCTGTTGGTAACAGACAGAAAGATATGCATTTTAAATCTATTATGTATTTCTTGCCAAGAAACAACTTGGTTAGAAAGTCAAGAATGTATTTCTTTGCTCAGACTGGAACTATGTTCATCTAACAGGGGGAAGGGCACATTCAAGTGAAGAGGGGATTTTAAACTGAGAGAAAAGTCAGTTACTTAATCAAATGAAAAAAATCCTTTTATTTTTTCCAATTTACTCTCATATGTGATACAAAATCTATTGTAGTTTTGTGATTACTCTCACAAATTCTATCAACACAGAGTTCTAATTCCCAGTTTCATGACATTAAGCTCTAACCAAGTTAATTCTGTTTACTAAATTTACCAAGAAATTTTATGTATATTTAATAACTTAATCCAATTTTTAAGTTTTTATGTATATCTAACAAACACTAATTCAAAATCTCAAATCCTATTTCTTATATGTGTGCAGATACTCAGGACACACTATTCCACTTCAATTTTTAGAGCCAAAATAGCGTCCCACAGAGGTCAAAACTATAGTACAGTAATAATATAGACTTGAGGAAGATCTTCAATGTTGATAAAACTGATGATCAAACCTTCATTCCCTGAATTTAAAAGGCCAAGAGCCACTTCACCCTCTACTCAGACCTCATTCTCGCAAAGACCAGACTGTTACATCATCACTATTACAGTTTTGACACAGTTAACTGCAAAGAAAACTTCACACCTTGCTTCAGCTGAAAAAGGGCTCACCTGCCCTCCATCAAGAGCAAATGTGCATACACCTGCACTTGAACTAAGAGCAATTCTCTGTACTGATTACTATTCACACAGATTTTTCCTGGAAAGGAGGTAAAGATGTCTAATTCTCTGCCACTTTCTCCAAAAAAGGGCAGTAGCTATATTTCTTTCATAATATGACTATGCTAGTGATATAGTATCACACTGTTCCATTCCATTTTCTATGGTGAAAAATAGAAATCCTCTTTGTCCCTCCATATTTTTAACTGCAAAATGTAAGTCAAGCTTTACAAAATTTGTCATCAGAAGTGAATTAAAAGAATACAACCATGTGGATGTGATTAGCATTCTGGATTTGTTAGAAGATTAAGGGACAGAACTGGATTAATATTGCTTGATTTTCTTTTAGTAATTATTTTAACATTTTGGCATTTATGATTCCTTCATACAGAGCTGTCTCTGTAGCCAGTGAGCTTTTGTATTACCCTTTTCCATAACACGAAAAAAAGCAGTCAGTTGTTCCAGAACCTTATAGAGTACAGACAAAAAAGCTTTACATATTTGCAAATAAGCAAAAAAATATGGCAAAGAAACTTACCTCAAATTTAAGTAAGTTAGCATTTGCAAGTTTACTATGGCATCTGGTATAACCTTGATACAATTGTGGTACAGATTTAGTGTTTCCAGTGACACAAAATGGCACAGCTCCGTAGGAACCTCAGTTAATCTATTCTTGGATAAATCTGAAAAGAGGAAAAAGAGAGAATGCACATTTTTTTGAACCATTATAAAGATGTACTTCGAAAAGCTGCACTTTATTAAAGTAAGTGAATAAATATAATTTACAGAGAGACAGCAAATTAGATCAGTATCTTTATTATGCAAAGTAAAGCTAGTGCAAACTCACAATTTTGAAATGGAACAGGATATATGTGAAAGAGCAAACATTCAATTAGGATTTATTTGGTCTAATAAAAAATAATTATTTGCAGGACTCAAAATGCTGAAGAAGTCGTTGCAAACAGATTCCAATGCTTATATACCATACCCAAAGATCTAGCCAATACACAGCTAGACATTGCAAATGACAGCACTGAGAGAAAACAAGCAACCAGGGTTACATCTTTGATTTCTTTAAATAGATAATAATTCAGGTAATTATTCAAACTGACCTTTATTTCCTGGGTCTAAACCATTTAGAAATGAATGCTACCCAAAGAAACAGTGGTGGTCTTCAAGAATGGATTTTATGTAAGTACATAAAAGACAACAGTGACGGATTCCAATCCCCCAAGACACTGCTTGTACCCACAGAACAAAAGCTTTTGACTTTTTATCAGTTATTCATTCTTCATTTCCCATTCCAAGCACACAAACACAAAGGAAAATAAGGAGGAAAAAATGTTACTGAGCTTTGTTGCTTAACTACCACTGTATGAAGAATGAGGTATCAGAGTACTGATGTGAGCTCAAGTCATAAAATAATAATGCATGCCAGCATTCAACCGAATCATCTGGGTTCAAATCATTGTTTAAATAGTGTTGCAGAACAAATCTCTTATCCTCAGAATCTACACAAATGTTTCCTACCCTTGTCACCAGCCTGATAACCTGACCTGAAGAATGGTCACCTGTTAAGAGGAAGGAACAGGAATGTCCCTATGCAAAAAGTGAAACATCTGATCATAAGGGAAAAAAAATAGAACTTAATTATCTCCCAGCTTCACTGCTGCTATTTTAAGCCTAGTGCCTGATCCTTCAAAGCTTATTTCAAAGCTTACTTAAACTAAAAGGGAAAAAGCAGGCAAAGTATGGATTATTTCCACGGCCCTGATGATCTGTCTCCTGTCTTTAGGGCCATAAATCATATTATTGCTTTCTGTGAACAAACAGGTAGAAGACTGAAGAATTTTTTAACTTCCTTTGAAGTTGCTGTGCAGCAGCACAGCTTGAATTCAAATCTATCACCAGTCAGAAGGACTTACTCATTTTGTTCTTGCCTCCTGCAATGCGAGTTAAAATTCAGCACATCTTATTCTTGCCAGCCTCCACTTTGCTTCATCTCACTGCTTCCAACAAGAAGTTGGTTTCATTATTCCATCTTCTACCAAGACAATTGTGATGGCCTACACGCACAGGAACTGAGAGCATCTCTGCTGACCCTTATGGCATGATGGAATTCAGGACCTCAACCACAATTATTCACTTCTAAGTTACTATACAACAGCAACTCTAATTGCTCTGCTTTCTCTCACCAGGCTTTGATGGTGGTTAGATGCAGCATTACCTCAGCTTCTCTTCCCTTCGTTTCTGACATCAAACTATGGCATTCCCTGTTGAGTAACTCCTACTACTGTTTCAAAGCAGGAGAAAGCTCTTCACTGTTGCCATGGTTTAGTGCTTTAATTCTCTACTGTTTTCTATTTATCCTGAGAGCACTTGTATACCAGCATGGCATTCTAAAAGAACTCTGCTGCCTTTCTAGCTACGTTTATTATCAGGTATTAACAGAAGACTGCCATACTGTGACTTTTTGAATCATGCCGGAGTTACTCATATTTTACAACTTGATTGCAAAGAAAACCTTGCTTTTGTAAAATCATGCTTTTCTGTGGTGACACTGCCAGGAACATCCTGCTCACTTTCTCCTTTAAAGTGGAAGGACCAGCAAAACCCAGATGAGTGAATTCTCTGTCTAGGGTGAAAACAAGCTGTATGGCACTTGATGGAGAATAGCAATCCATCCCTTCATCTGAGTCCTCTCCAGTGATACACAGGTTTAACTAAAATGTTACTACTTCTCAAGCTCCTAAAACTGCAGCCTGCCACCTTAATTCCCTCTTCATGCCTGTTTTCATTTATCTTCACATCAAATAGAAGACTGTTGCCACAATATGACTCACTCTTGAAAAATTCTAGTATCTCAAAAAAGCAAAATAGCAACTAGATTGACCCCACTCCTAAAACAGACATCATTAACACAGTCAAATGCCTTTAATTTTTTTTCATTATTTATTGCTATTTTTTGTTCTCAAGGTTTTAACTCTGTTAAACTGATGAAAGAAAAACAAAAAAACACACAGATCATAACAGACAAATCCCTTCCTGTCATCCACAGGACCATGAGTTATAGGACACACTACACGCACAACAAAGGAAGTCAATTATTTGTTGCTGTCTAGTTATCACAGTAAAATAATTTCAACACTTGTATCTACTGTTGCTTCCTAAATAATGATTATGATGACAACAAAAATAATTTTTCAAAATCTAATCTATTTGCAGTATAAGACAGAGGAATAACAACTGCACAATTTATTTACATTGTTGTAACATAACTTGATAGAAAAAGCAGAAATTTGTCACTGTAATTTACTGATAGAACGTATCATTAATAGGAAATCTGAATGTCTTTGTGGAACACAGTACTGGAATGGACTCTGACACACAGAATGCCCATCACATTTTTAACTAGTGGTATAACTTCTGCCAAAACAGACCTCCCTGATCATATGGAAGTTAAAGAAGAAAAGAGATTGCTTTCATACAATCCTAGATAGAATTTGGGCCTCTGAACATGATGTGGCTGTGAAGAAATTGTAGCAACTTTCTGAAAATCCCACACAGGAAAGGACACGTTGCAAGAAAATAAAAGGAAAACAGCCTGCATAACAGTTTTATATCATACCTTATAAGCCCATACAAACATCTAGAGAAACCTCTGAAGTTTACATAATTATTTTGATACTACTTTATACAAAGGTACTTTTACCTCAAATTTCTGCATCTTACAGTAAGTCTATAAAAACTCAAGAGTTAACCTGAAATACAAGTTCTAGAATAAAATACAAGGGTTAAGACTTTAGGAAACTGCAAAACCATTTGAGCATACTGAGAAAAACAGTATGCATGTGTCTCAATTTTGTCACCACTCATAAACTTTCTGAAAAATATTTTGCGATAGCATTCTTGGGTTATTTATGGAAAAGGAAGAATGAAGAAACTACACTTTTAAACAACTTGTGACAATACTTTTAAAGTACAGAAACAACTAGTTGGCAAACGTTTCGTTTCTTCCTGCGAGTCTTTAACTCTATACTTCCCAAACTGCTAAGCTACACATCCCCCTTATGTCACTAATTTGAAGAATAACACTCCATGGTAATTTCTAATAATGAAGTTCTGTAGCAAAAGCCAGTACAGACTGGCTTTTGCTACAGAAAAGAAAATGAACAGAGGGGTGGAATTTGCTGGTGTTTAAGAAAATTTTGAACAACTTGCTTAGACTATGCAATACAAGAGAAATCTAATAAAATAACGAATCTATGTATCAGAAGGACATTTCATGGTTGCCAAGACAGTACAGGTAGGTTTTGCCTGAGGTCACTATTTCCTCTAACTTCCATTATGAAATAAGTGGCACAAACACAAAACAATGGGGCAGGGGGAGTCCATGCAATGGAGTGAGCTTCCTGTTTTAAATGAAATACACCATTCATTCATTATTTGTGACACCAAGACATTTTCAAACTACATCTGGCTTTACTTCATCTTTCCCTGCCAAGAACAAGTTTGTTAAAACTCCAAAATAAAGTAACAGAACACATAAAAATAAGCAAACCAGTTAAGAAAAATATTAGATGGAATCTTGATCTTTAAAAGAGTCAGCAGAATTCTGGCACAATGACACGGCTTTTGTATGAGAAATGTTACTATGTTGGAAGCCAGACAGGAACTACACAAAATAAGCACTTCCTTAGCTGGGAGTGAACAATAAAAAGCAAAAAAGTTCACACTGGTAAATAAACATTTAACAGAAGACTCCAAGCCTTGTTTGGTGACCGCATGATGCATGGCCAGGAACCACCCTGCCATTACAGCACTAATTACTGGCCCCCATCCCTGCAGCAAAACCTTTTCATTCCTACAGCTCTGACAACCTCCACCACAATGAAGTGCCACCACTGAGTAGGACCTTTTGACTTCACAATTTACAGCCAGACAACCAAGTGCCACTATACACATATATACTACATACACATAGTATAAAAAACCACACTGCAGAAACCAAAAGGGTTTTGTCAAAATATCCAAACTAATATTAGAAGTCAGATAATTACATTTCTTTCACTAAAGCTACTGAAGTGCTCCAATTTTACTACTTTGCAGTGATCAGTATATTATATATCAGTTATTGGTACATTATTAAATTAAAATTGCACACTATTCATGGGAGAGCTAAACAACTTTAGACTTTAAACTGTAAAAGTAATTCCTTAAATATGCATATGCACTACTACATCATAAATCTTGAAAAAGAACTTCAAAGAAAGCAGTTTATTAAAAGACAGTAATTTACACATTTCAGATGCTACAAATTCACTATAAATTTATTTTTCTAGCACACAAACCTGCAACAGACAGAAACTGAAATCGTGCTATAAGCGTCTCTCCACCACTGAAGAGGAAAAAAATAAAAACATCTACATATATATATGTGAAATATCTGTATTTGCTATGAAGTTCTGAAATGAAGAAATTACAAGGGAAAAAAGTCGCCCAAACAACCTTAATTCCATCCCACTAAGTTCCTTTATTTTCTGTAGGATGCAGCACTTACTGAATAAAAGACAGGAACCATCTTGAAGAAGCTATTTGCATTTGCACTAAGATACCATTCAAGGTATTCAAATGAGATGTCTGAAAGCATTTGACAAGGAATTCAAACAGCTCACTGTAAAAGCCTAAAAAAAATAGTAAGCTCAACCCTAATTTCATAACGCAAATATGAACATTAGAAAATACATAAAGAAATCTATAAAGGCATAACCACATGGAGCTCTTCCTTCCACACTGTAAGCTCCCCATAGTTTTATCAGGCTGAGGAAGCCTGTATTCCTCATTAGCAAGGTACATCTTCATTGGGACTGAAATCACAAATGATGGCACCGTATCATGGACACCTTTTGGAATATCTACTTAAAGTGCATTTCAGATCTTTGGCAGTGCTGTTCCCCACTTTGGCAAAGGAGGCAGGTCATCTATGATCAATGTAACTGCGCCTATGAGAATCAATCAAATGACAACGTTCTCTAATGAAGCAATTACTAGGTTCTAGCCTTCCCCCTAAATGGCAGAAAAATCCACCATTCCAGAGACAAATGCCATCCATTAGTCTTGAAAACACTAATGGAACTATGAAGTGCTTATACACTTTTAAGACGTGCCCTACAAGTTGTCATTATCTCCATATCACAGCAAGATACCTACTGGTCCCCTCCCTTTGCCAGAATCCAGGAATAATACCCTGGGTGTACAGCCAGCTTTTACTGCAGTCAGCACTTTCTAGGACAGTGATGCTGCACCAGTGAAAAAGAGGCAAGCAAAGACCTCCACTGCCTCTGGCATCAAAAATGTTCTGCTTCACTCATAACAATTCTGCCAAATAATGCATGGCATTTCTTCACTAAGAGACATTCAGTTATCTAGCAAACAGAGTAACAAACAACAGAAGACAAAGAACATTCAGTAATGTAAAAACAATTCTGCTTCCCTATTAGAAAAAACATGACATAGTAATGCATAGGCTCAAAGTTTTTCCTTCTGAAAATACAACTTGAATCAGACTGAAAAAAGGGTAGCTCTAATGCTGACTCCTAGCAAAGTCATCATTACTGATCCCTCAGTATGCAACAATATCATCTGAACATTGATCAACACCGAGTCCAAATGTACAGCTGCTGACTCCAAATATGTAGAAAGTGCATCTGTCTCAGGTAGAAAGACATAAAAACATATAGACCTTGCAAGACAAGTATTTTGAAGAGATTATGAAGCAACTCTGCCATCTCATACACTTGTAGTAAGCACTATTTTTGAGCACTACCAGCATGCTGTCCACTTCCATCTGTCTCCCATTCATTAATTTAAGAACCAACACTAAAAATCTCCACCTCAAAACCACAGTTAAATTAAGATTACACTAGAGATGTAGGAAATTTCAAAGTGATCATACATATACTTTTGTATCCACTTTTCTTTTAATCACTAGATTTAGCACATCGAAATTTTCCCCTTTACCACTATGTATATACGTGGGCTAACAAAGAGAGGAACTATGTACGGGATTTAGACGAAAGGGTGGGAAAAAAGGACTGAGTCAAAGCTGAGAGTAGCAAACTGTAGAGCCTGGCAGAGATGTCACCACAAGAGGGTGCCCCGATCTCACAGACTTGACCAACACCCTGTAAGGATGTTTCTCCTTTTGCTTCTTTCAGAGCCAACCCCCAGCGGATTAAGGGGGCAGAAACAGGAAGGTTCACTTTAAAACCACCCCTGGGCACTCCTGTGAACCTGTTGCCCACCACAATTTTCAAAAGATTACAAGTGTGGCTGCTCAGCTGAAACCATTACTGCAGTAAGCAAATATATACACTGATTTCCAACAGGGCTAAGCCCTTAAAAAGAAAGTCTGTTCTAAAATAGTCAGTACTGAACTACTTCTCCCCAACCTTCACGAGGATGATACAAGAATATAAGGCATCCTTGAACCCTCTGTAGTACAGCAGTAGCAATGTTTGGCCAAAATGACACATTTGACAAAGACCCTTCCTGCATTCCACCCCAGCAATCCTTATTTACTCTATTCCATCCATCACTCCAAAATGCAATACACAGCTTACTTTTCCACAGTGACCTGCAATAAAGTATGGCCAAATGTAAGAAATATGTATCCTACATTTTTTCTCAGGTAGGATACATTTTTTCTCTAACTAGCCTGGAGCAATCTAGCAGCATAAATTGGCTATCCCAAAATTTTGTGCCAACATCACTTCAGGGTTTTTTGTTTCCCCCGTGTGAAATAAGAGGGGAAGGAGGGAGCAAAGGACTAGCATATTCTCATTATCATCTCCATGGCACACTCCAGTTCCAAGGACATGAAAAGGAATTTCTCTGCAAGAAACATGTTCAAAAGAGCATCACAAGTCTGAAGAAATAAAAAAATGAAGGTTACAATAGTAGTCTGCTTCATTATTGTATCTGCTTTTAGGTGACAACATATAAAATTTAAATTTCTCCTTTATCTATTACTTCCTCTCTAGGACAACAATGGTTTGGGGCAAAGATTCTCAAAAAAACCCCAAATTGTTGGGAGATAAATCTGGTGTGAAAGTGCATAACACTCCCTTAAAAACATGCAGTAAAACAGGATTATTCCTGCAGACCTCCATATGGATACAAACAGATGTGGACTGTGGTGGATTCACCCTAGCTGGCCACCAGCTGCCCACCCAGTGGCTCTACCACTCCCATCCTCAGCAGGACAGAAGGAGAAAACACAAAGCAAAAGCTCATACATTGAGATAAGGACAGGAGAGATCACTCACCAGTCACTGTCATGGGCAAAAAACTAGACTCAGCTTGAGGAATTTGAATTATTGCCAATTAATAAGAGACTAGGGGTAATGAGAAGCAATAACTAAAACCACCTTTCCCTTATACCACTTTTCCAGACAAAACCTCTCTAATGATTTTCCTATTTCTCTCACAGCCTTCATGTCCCTCAGTGGTGCAGGCGAACAGGGAATGGGAGTTGTGGTCAGTCCATCATCACTTTGTTTCTGCCACTCCTTCCTCCTCTCACTCTTCCCCTACTCCAAGACAAGTTCATCCCATGTGTTACAGTCCTTCATTAACTTCTCCAACACAGGTCCTTCCCACAGGCTGTAGTACTTCAACAACTGCTCCTGTGTGGGTCCTCTTGCCACGTGAACCCTATATAGGCACCCAAACACTTGTACCATGAGATGGAGCAAAGCATCTGGCAGCAAACATGTTCCATCAAAACAACAACCTTTAATAATATGTAGTATGAAAACCAGCTCATGGCCCATGAAGAATTCCTCCTTCTCCCACACCTTCCACACAAGTCATTAATTTTCACTCCTCAATAAGCAACCAGCCCTAAGAGGGATCAACAGATTGTATCATGCCAGTATTGTATGCATCAGCCTGAGCAGGGCAAATATTTCAGGTGTTTTCTCAGACACAGTAGCAGTAAGAAGAAACCTTCATCCCACTCTACAAACTTTAAAAACTACCATCTATCTCCCTTTTTTACCCTTTTTAGTAGGTTGACACAGAGCCCTGGAGAAAACAACTGAAGTGTCTACATCATACACTATCCAGCTGAATCTCTTTAAAATATGGAACTACTTTTCCATCATCTGCCTGAATTGTTCCTATTGACACATGAAAGAAAATGTCACAGTAAATACCCACAAATGAGGGCAGGGTTTTCCCTGCCTTCCCTGTGGAAAGAAAAAGTGTATCCTGATACTGAAAAGTCCTCAAGAGTAGCTTCAGCCACCACAGATACACTTCAATTATTAGCAAGGAATGATGAGAGATCAGGTGAAAACTGTGGGTATAAGGGGAATTCCAGGTATATAAGAGATGTCTAACAGAACTAAGACTTGGATTATGAAATTCTTTTCTGAAAGAAGAACAGTGACCACTACTTTCCTCAAATGCAAAAGAAAAGTTGAAAAATATGTAAATTTCATATGCATGTATATAAATGTGCAGGCACACAAGCTTTTTTCATTCAAACAACTTCAAACTACTGGAGAAGCAGGAAAGATATTAAATAAAACCAGAAATTACACTGTATCCCAAAGAAGGCAGGATCCCTGCACAGACACAGTCTTCCAATATCTTCTAGTACAAACCTGTTGCTACAGCCACAAAGATCCTCTTTCTTAAAGCTGTCTACTTTGGAAGTCAACACTTTCCACCTCCCCAGGGGAATTCCACATGATGTTCTCAAAAGCATCAGGATGTAACCTAATGGCCTAGAACTTCTCCAGCCCACAGAGAGCACTACTAAGAAGAAACAAGCTGAATGCAATATCCAGGTTTGTTTTTCACTCCATTCTCTCTTTTAATAGCTTTATTTATTTTTTTTTCTCTCAAGCTGTGAAGAGAGGACACTGTTTATGATATACATTATCTGCCTCAGTGACCTGCTCAAGGAGGAGTTACCTCACACTTACCATCTGGTATAAGCAGCACCTAAACCAATTTCTGTGAAGTAGCTCACTTGCCTGCACTTTGAGGATGATTATTTTTCACACCTGACAGACTTAAATACTACATTTGTTTATTTTAAATTCATTTTACACATGAACAGTCTCACTGTTCTGTAAGAAAATTTGTTACAATCACGGAAATGAACAAAAGTTATTTGATCTTTGGGTAATCAAAGGCATGAGGGCAAAGACATGAGAAAGCTACCTGATGCTAATTTACAGTGGCATGGAAAGCAGAGCATTACTCATCTAATCACTTCCCTTTCGGTCTGCCCATCTCCCACAGATGTCAAGGTTAATCTCCCTTATCTACATTATTCATGTCCTTCTCCAGCAATGGTTCTTGAAGTCAGCACGACATAATTGTAACAGTTTATCAACACAAATCTGTTTTGTACCATGAAAGCCGACTTACACTATTGAGCACAATCTTAAACAATGAAGTAATTATATGGCTGTTACACAGGAGGTAAAACATCTGAAAGAGTGGCTGAGAAATATTTCAGACTTCTAAATGGAACAGAAATCCATGAAAACAGTATCAAAAAGTAAGGCACCAAGAAAGAAAAATCCCAAAATAAACAAAAAAAGTTGTAATAATCAAAAATCAGATGGCTATTCCTAGATAGAGGGGGGAAAAAAAGGAAAAAAATAATAAAAATATTTTCTTGAACTGAAGCAAAATGAGCACAGTACATACTTCATCTATCCTTAAAAAAACCCAAACAAACTGAAAATCCCGTAGCTGAAACCACGAGAACTACAGACCTGCAATTTTTGTACTAAGATCTCTATCCTATGTAACTGTTCCCATGGCTCTTTCTCAAGTTTAAGACCATGTTTCTCAACCTTTAAATTTTTCTTCCCTTCATAATCAAAGAACCTTGCCTTTTTTTGGGGAAAACAAAACCAAACCAGATATCCAGTATGCTGCTTGTCGGTCAGGGAGGGGTTGGATGGGTAACATGAGTAATTTTTTTTTTTTTTAACTTG
Source organism: Cettia cetti (assembly GCA_013401135.1). NCBI lineage: Eukaryota > Metazoa > Chordata > Aves > Passeriformes > Sylviidae > Cettia > Cettia cetti. The sequence goes on from VZUI01093841.1 coordinate 106,151, forward strand.
TTTTAACAAGCCAAAGTTTACAACAGGATTTTAATCTAACATCTTTACAAGATGGGACACATCAGATACTGAGACTCCAAAAAGACTTGGGAGGGGGAAGTAAAATTCACACACACAACCTCTAGTTATAAACAACCCAGTGCCTGTGACTGGGCAGGCAGAAACCACCATAATAAGGCACCAGGTTTGCCATAATTCTTTCTGGGGGATACAAGCGGGAATAAGCCAGCAGGCACCAATGGCACTTGTTGGGCAGCTTGAATCACTGGAAAGTATCAGTGTTATAGCTGTGTAACAACTGCATGGCAATGTGTATTTTGAAGAGACAAAATAAAGTCTCCTTCTGGTCTAATTTCTTCCATTTGTTGTTTTTTGGGAGATTACATTTCACAGACAGTCTTCTGAAATGCACAAAATAATTTAACGCTCGTCAGTATAGCCTACTAAGCCTGGCCTACAATTTCTGTTTCTGGCATAGATTAATTTCTACTTCCTTATTTTTCTTTCAAACTACCTTCCATGAGGTCAAAGTTCCATCTTACAGGCTAAGTATTATCATGATATTTTTCTGTACGAATGCTTTTAGGCTAAGTACTCTTTCTGAAGGAATTCCGTTGTGCTTTTGCTTTTATTTGTATCATACCTCCCCCACATTCCTTAGTTTGATGGCTCATGTGCTCTCACTGTGGTAACACTGGGTTATCACAGACACAGAATAGGTTGCATAGAAAGCAGGCAAGGGACAGGAAAGTGATAATTCACAATGCCATCCCTATCAATAATTAAAATAAAATGTAATGAACTACAGACTTGGAGGTCTTATCCTGAAGAGGCTACAACAGCTCCTTTATTTATGCCCAAATGAGACCCCTGCAGGAGTCCTGTGAAGAGCTGGTGGACATCACTATTTCCTTTCAGTTATTGTAGCCTGGTGGGTAGACACTAAGTCTAAGCAAGATTTAACAGATCTTAGATTTAAGAAGCCCAGTAACTGCTGTTTTGTATCACTGTTGTTATATTAAAACAAAACAAAATAAAACAAACCCCAACTTTTCACTCAATCTGCTTTCTTCCTGGTGATAAAATATAATACTTTAATGAAACAGTATAAAAGACACACCACAACAAAACAGTTGGGGTTAAATTACCCTTGCCAGAAGACAAATGTCTTCATTGTACAAGCTGTGAACCTGCTTAAATCAGTGACAAATATCACTTTGATACATATGCTGCTGCAAATCCAGGTTAGATTTTGCAGAAAACAGAATAAGGCTAAAAGCTTCAGGCCTAGAATGTGAAAGATTTTGGGAAGACACCTTAAATTGTGGCAGCAGAAAGTGCAAAAGATTTTTTGGGGGGGAGGTCAAGAACTTTTGTCTTGATTTGTTTATCCAGCATATACATTTTAAAATCTTTACTATGAGATGAACTGCTAATTTTTAAGTTTTCCACCAGAGGAGGTGCTGAACCTGGATTTTCAGAATGCTGAGCCTGCTAACCTTACGCTACCGCTACTACTACTCAATGGCTAAACTTCTACTGATATCATTAATTCCAAATGTGCAATTTTGACTTAATTCAATTTTTAAATCACTAATGCACTCCAAAACTCACTGATTCAATAACATACTTTTATTGTACCCTCTAAACATTATGAACTAGTAACTGATATTTCAAATGTACCCCCAACAAGTTCACTAATCTAAAAGTAAAGAGATCCACTGGTGATTTAGAAAATTTTGTGACTTTTCAGACAACATTAAAAGTCATCCTGTCAGGACTTTCAGTCTTACCAAATCTATTCTCAGGACTCAGTATCTCAATGTCAAGTAGTTCAGTCATGCTTAGGAAGAAGAGGTTCAGCTACTGAGAAAACTATAGATTTAATAAAAAAATTGCCTGGCATTCTCACATTACAATTTATTTCCTGCATTCAAAAAACAGTCTCGCATTTTTATCTAACTTAGTCCCAATTCAGCCTCTTTTTTACCCAGGAAAAAAAAAAAAAAAAAAAAAAAAAAAAAAAAAAAAAAAAAAAAAAAAAAAGGCTAGAGGGTCTAAAACTTTTATTTGGACTTATTCCAAAACTGGGTAATCCTTGTGACTGATACTCTCCCCAGCTCACAACTCCTCTCCCTCTGCATCATCAAAACATTTAGATAGGAAATTCATTATTTGGGGAAGAACTTCTAAAGAGATTCACCAGCAAATGTACAATTAGAAATGCATTTTCCTTCGGAAAAAAAAGGCTCAGATTACGCAGAAATTATGAATCATTTCAACCAGCAGTTTTTTCTCTGCAGAGATGACAATATCACATACCCCCATGTGTTTCCTATGCTTAGTTAATGAAAGTCACATCTCTGAAGTTTGTTTATTCCAGATTAGCAGATAGCAGAAAATCAACTCTAACACAAAAAGCTTCTAATGTGGCTTGTGCTGAGCTCTCTGCCAGCACACCTGCAGATATACTGAAGGTGTTATTCAAGACTATTATTCCAGAGTTATATACTCTGTGCAAGATAGGAAACAACTGTTGTGCTATAAACTATCAGTTGCTGTGTTTTCTGTAGACAACAGGATTTGATTTCACAGAAAGCTAATTTTAACCCTTGACTGAAGACAGAAATATCTGGTTTATACCATGCTCTTGTAGCAAGTGGAAAAGGTTAAAAGGTTCTAAAACTTTGTTAAAAGGTTAATTTATGCTTTCAAATCAAGCACCTCAAGATTTTAAAATGCCAGGAAGCTTAAGATAAATTCTGTGAAGATCTGCTATAGCATCTGAAATCTTTTGCCGGAAGCATTTGTGAATAACAAATTCTCCTACAGCTTTTTTCAATGCCTGACATGCAGGAGGCTTTTTTCTTGATTCTACAGCTCACTTGCTACACAGCCACCCACATGGATACGTAAAACTAAGGAAGGACTAAGACTGTCCTTTCAACAATTCCTCCCCCAACTTTTTCCCAGTGATATTCATGAGAACATTATTTTCTCCCAGTCATCCTTCTAAAAGACTAATAAGCAAGCTGGCTTCTTCTGGTTTCCTCTTGCAGCAGTTTTCCTGACCATCCAAGTCCTTTTCTGCACCTGTTCCAGTCTCAAGTCATCTTCCTTGAACATGAATGGGACAGAAATCACTGTGTAAAATGCATCTCGTTTAGATAAAACCTGAACACATAGAAGTTTTATATTACACCACTGCCAGGCCTAAAATCTTTAAGAATTTCTAATCTGCATTGAAACATCTCTTCTGATAAAGCCTCAAGACAAAATCAGATGGTTACAATTTGTCATACTCATGGCTTGTGAACATCTTTACAAGTATGGGCTTCCTTCCTTTATTAATAATCAGTGATGAAATCATAACTTAGAGCAGCCACTTTGGTTTGAGACCCTTTAAATCTTCTTCTGGAGCATTCTTCACAAAGCAATGAATGTTTCCAGTGCTAAATGTATCTTGAGTGTCATCATAAATCAGTGCTCTCACCATAAGGAAATAAAAGTGGTTAAGAAACACAACACTAGGTGAGAAAAAAAAAAAAAAAAAACACAAAAAAACCCCAAAAAACAAAAAACCAAAAAAACACACAACCAAACCCTGACACTAGAAAATACTTTGTTTCTATAACAAAGTTTCAGGTCACAGAACTAAGTTAACTACTTCAGCTGAAATTATAGAAAACAGAAACAACCAACACCATAAAAATAAACAAGGGGAAAAATACCATCAAGATTTTTGCTCACAAGTAGGCTGTAAACCACAGCATTTTCTACTAGAAGTCTGTAACAACAAAGTGTTAGGCAAGTATCTGCAAGCATATCTGGCATTACAAATCTCAGTTGTAATTCCAAAGATAAAAGTTATGATCCTTTAGTAAACTATGCCAATAGCTAAACCAGAGGTTTATCAGTAGATTATTTGAAGAGATTTGTATTGCTATTTGTCACTAAGTTTTCCTAGGTCAACTTTTCTCAAACATCTGAAGAGAATCTTGCCCACATGCTTCCTCCCCACCAATACTTCAGCCACATCTTAATCACGAAACAAAAAACATGTTCTTGACATTTTCCACTAGCAAAGCCCATTCCAGAGGTTAAATAAACCTCTAAAAAAGAAGAAAAATTTATTTAGGCTTACTTTAAGATTTGTTTTAGACATTAACAAAGGTCTAAAGCAATGTTTATTAAAACAAATCTCTTTCACAACATAAAAAATGCTTCAACCAGGTATGAACAGATTAAACTTACTTTATTAAAGTATGCATACGTTATTAAGAAATACTTATTTTATATAAAGCATACATAATTTATAAATACACTTTATAAATTAATAAAGTGTACTACACTTAGGGGTCAGTCTACTGACATGAAATGCCATCAGCAACTCCCCATCAACTACTGAGAGGTATGCACTAGCATTTCCATTTCATGTTGCATCTTTTCCAATAACACATGCAAACAACCTCGGCAACTCCATCAGGGAAGATTCATTTGTTATCCCACAATTAATTTTTTATTGAAAAACAAGAAAAATGCTTCAAGGAGGCAAGGTAACTTACAAGTCTGGACGCTGTAGCCAAATTCCAAGAACATTATTTATTAACTATATACACACTGGATTTATGTGCAAATATTTTTCAAAGAGGAAAACAAATAGCAGCATGCACAGAGGAAGGAGGGAACTCAGCCTTTCCATCGGGCATGATGAGCAAAGTGTCATTAGCAACTGTGGCACAAAACTGGGCAATGTGTGCACACCAGCATTTCCCTGAACAAACACAGCCACTGTGGAAGAGGACATTGGCAGGAGCAGAAAGAAGCTGGCACAGACCTGGACCAGCATCCCCTTCATCAGGCAACATTGTAACAAAAAATACAACCTAGTCCTGCTGGAGTTCTGTTTGTATATGTTGGAGACAAAGTAGGAAGAGGGAATAACAGCACCCAAGATAGAAAATCCTTATTTGTTTAGCTCCAGTGAACAAGTGATCTTCAGCACCATGTAGGACACAACACTTTAAAACAATTCAGGGCTGTGAATCAAAGAATGATTCAATCAGGGTTATTAACAGATCTGTGACAGAAAGGAAGGGAAGGCAGAGCCAGACTTCTGCTGCCTTTCTGTCAACAGGTGAATGGCCAATGTAGACTGTAGTCAACAACTCATTTGCTTTTGTTTTTCCAAGCACATAAAAGCAGAGATGATTTTTCTCAATTTTTTCAAATGTAAAAGTTGAAAGATAACAACAGAGAAGGAGAATGTTTCTCCTCTAACTGCAGTTCTACTTCAGATGAGCAATGCATACAGACTACTTGCTTCTGCTACAGTAGGAGTTTATCCTCCCGTATTATTTCATGCTACTGATAGTGAAGAGGAAAAATAAAAATTAGTCACTGCCATCCATTTATCAGCTCTTGAATGTTTAAAGACAATGTCAAAGCTGAAAGCAGAGTTTTCCTTCTGGGATAATTAATGAGTAATAGGATGGTTTAGGATCACTGTGTAAAATGCATCTGGTTTGGATAAAATCTGAAAAAATTAAGATTCCAACACAGATACATGCTTTAGAGGAAATAAAATCCTTCTACAAATAAAACTGCATTGTTTTAAGGAGATATAAAAAAGGCTGGTCTAAGGTACAGGGTTTTTTTTAAACATTGTAATTACCATACTTGTTTGATGGTAGACATCATCATAGTCTAAATGTACCCAAATGGCTTTGGATTTCTTTAAAAGGAAGTAAATTCAGACATGCAATTCAGACATTGCATGACTGCTACAAGAACAGTTTGTCATTGACTGGAACAAGAAAATAGGGGAGGAGGAAATTTCAAGCCTTGCATATGCTACACTCATAAATAAACATGGATTTTAAAAACCTCTCAAAAGCACAAATGTCACTAACATACTAACCATTTATAATAGTCTAAGTATTATTATTATAAATGTAATATTATATGCATTTAAGTGATGGCATGACAAAAATCTTAAGCACAGAAGTAATTACTTGAACTCTCTTAATACATATTTCATTTATTTTCTTTTGCACATAAACATAAAGCAACTGATAAAAAGCGTATCACTAAGTTCTGTCAAGCTGCTTCTAGATGTAGACTGGGGAATTTATTGCCAGCAGAAGCAGTCTACATTTTTTAAATTGTTTCTGCATTCTCTGTATAGATTGTCAAACTATTTGCATGTGGTGAACTCATGTCATTTCCAGCTGCTCTTTGGTCCTTACTGTTCTGCACCAACATATAACAACTTTCAGTACAGCTTATTGAAACTCGGCCACCAAGCAACAGTATCCTCCAAAAACCACAACCAGACATGCATAACCTCTCTCCCAGTCATTAAAATGTATAACAAACAAGATATATAACCTTTCCTTAACAGCCAAAGCAAACAACTCAACTTTCATTCACTGTGCTTTAGCAGCTTTCACTGCCCAATTCTGACAGGTTAAAAGCTCCTTTTAGGCTTCAAAGTTTGCTTAAAATTAATTAAGCAGGACCATAAAGTGCCTTTTGAGACTTTCATGAGGCCTTCATATATTTTCAGTAAGTCACATACTGATCTTAAGACAGTATGTCTTATGACAAAAAACTTTTATCTAATAAATGAACTCCTGTTTCTATACATAAGACTGCACTACAAAAGCAGTGAAAGTTTATCAGAGCTCTTCAGAATTTATTTGCAGACTTTCATATAAATTTTTCAGTTGTTCCTGGAAGTTTTCTTAAGTACTTTTTCTTAAGTCTTAAGTACTTCCAAGAAAATCCAGCAGTGCAAGGAACTACATTTTTTTTTGCTTTCACATGGCTTTCCAATGCTGACTTTGAAATATGACTAATCATGCATTGACTTAGGAAAATAATGTTCAAATATTTTATATACTGATTATAAATCATTATTTTTCAGAGTCCTAAATTCAGTGAGCTTCAAAGTTCCTCTAACTCCACTACAATGGTCTACAATGGTCAATGAACCACAAATTTCACTAAGAAGTTAACCAAGTCACTGTCTGGGTACTGTAAATATGAGAAGGATCACAAACTGACAGGTAACCCATCAAGTACTCAGATTATTAATTCAATCAAAACTTCATGAAGCAACAGAGAAAATATTCCTGATTTTAGACTCCACTCTTACAGCACGATAGAGATAAGTGGGTGATTTTCTTCTTTGGAGGAAATAGATGAGGTAAAAAACATTCTAATTAGCAATCTAGTACACTTCAGTGAGAAAGAAAACATTGTGATTTCCCATTGTCTTTCAGAATTAAAAAACGTTTCTTAAAGTCAGTTAAACCATCCACAGTGTTTCTCATCCAAATTTCTACACAAATCCTCTCCAGTTTGCTTTGGCTACATTCCTTGGCTGAACCCTCTTGACTGAGGTTATGGGACCCCTGATACTATCCTGCCATGGCAAATTCCCAAATACACAAGCCAGAGATTTTGATTCCCTAAGATTTTCCTACCAGCTACCCGAACCACTATTAATATAATGAATTGATTCCATTTTAATTTCTGACACAACTTTTGGCCTATTTTCTACAGGGAATTACCCATCCTATCAGCAAAGAAAATAGTATTTTAACATTTTTCTCTATTGAATTATTTGAAGAATTATTTTTTTATTTTCTTACCAGGAATTTTAGACGTGTGCAATATCAAAAAAAAAAAAAAATCACCAAATGACTGAAGTAGTTTGTAAAGGTCAAGGAATTGTAAAGACTAAGGTATCCTCTTCAAACTCAATGCACAGGGCTCACAGAATTTATTTTTTGTAATTACTTTGTAATTTAGCCTGGAACTCTCATATGCCCCTGGCATTCAGGGATACACATATGAGAGCAAGAAGTCATAGGACTTAATAATGCTTTTGGTCTACACAAAATCTACTTTTTGATATACATGTGACAGCAAATTATAGCACTCCATTCTCTATTTCACATCAGCACTGTTCTGATTCCTCTTCAAAACAGTTTTTTAACTCACCAGCAATTACTCAGATATCTTCAACAGAGCAATATAGTCCATGAATATTTTCCTAGAACACTGCAAAATAATCTAAGTCTGAAAACCAGAATATTTGCCCAAAATGAAAAATTCAAGAACAAATAACCAGCATCTTTTCTTCCAGCTTTTATCAGTAAAAATAAAGCTTCACAAACATGCTATTTTATGGCTGCAGGAACAGCTAAATCATAGGCAGATCAAAGTGGCTGTCCATATGAACACAATGTACAAAATTCAGGATTTCAAACATCTTTACTGTAGATCACAATCAGCAGCTTGTGACTACCAGTAGACAGGAATGAAAACAAGATCTTTATGTTATGTAGTTCATAACTTCTGAAGTTATGGTCCAAACCTATTCAAAGTGGTGAGTTTATGAGGAAAAAGTGTTGACTGCTATTATTAGTAATACTGCAAATACTTTTATTCCCAGACAATTGAGTGATCTCAAATGTTGTTTTGAATGCTTAAGTATATGAACTACAGCAAACACGGAAAATCAACAACTCAACGAAAGTAAAGAAAACAGAAGCTCCTGACAACCACTTAAATTCAGTAGGGACAAAGTTAAAAAGAGAGAAGAACCACATCTGGAACTCAACAAGATACAACAGAAGTTTAGCTTTTTTATATACTGTTGTTTTCACAGCACTACAATTAATTTTGTAAAGTGTACTGTGTACATCCAAAACATATCACATTTTATTCTACACTGCACAAAGAACTTCTTAAATAAAAACTCTAATGTACTATTACTCCCTATGGAAACAAACTTCAGTGTCCCTACCCTTGCTGTCAGGAGGTGAGAAGTTGTTTAGATATAATACTCACTACAGCTAAATCCATACATTGACATCAAACATGCCGAACCATCTAAACTGCTTTAACTAGGAGTCCCAAAAAGAATGTCTGACCTACTATAAATGTCTGTGTAAAACAAACTCAAACAAAACTGAAATTAACATCACAAAAATCTAACACAAATTTCTCCACAGAAGTTTAAGAATCTAAATTAAGAAATAAAACAGACTTGAAAATAATGTTATGAGAAGAAACTGCATGTGTTGCTTTTTCTTACTATTCCATCATAGTCTGATCATACAATTGCAAAGTCCTCACCTACATGATTTTCAGCAATGTCTTTTACCACTATATTAAAGAGGTTGGTTATCCTCCATGAATTTAGTTCCATAATTTTTGAAAGTTAGGACTGCCCCAACATTTCCCTTACTTGAAATCATTCTAATTGGTAAGAGGCTCTTGTGTCCATACATGTAAGCCAGTAAAAGAGCAGACCACAAGGCCTTTGGCTTTATTCCTCTAGAGCTACAAGATGAAAAAAGGACATTAGAGGAAGGAATGTGAAGAAGGTATGATAAGTTATCAAGGTCACATCAAAGCAGTTTTGTAAGCTTTTATCTTTCTAAATGAGCTCAGCTTTTAAAAATTATTTTGCAAGCTTTAAAGTAATTCTATACCCTGACTAAAGGAGGAAATTGAGAGCAGCTTTTCAAGTATACACACGTATTTCTCTATATTATTGGTAAGTCAATAATGCTGCTTGCATTCTGTTAGTCAAACAGTGACCTGCCAGATCATGACCTAGTTAACCATTCCAACCTTGCAGGTGGATAATACTACACTTCTCACATCTGTAAAGACAGAAGTCAAATGAAGTGGTGCCAAACATCACAAATATTGCACAACCAGTGCTACACAGGATGATGAATGAAGCGTAAAAATAATGCATATGGTGGGTGGAAAACTGATTTAACACATGAAATAATGGGATTTAAGGCATGGGAAAATAAAATCTTCATCTAGTGCAGCATATTAGAGTGACATACAAAGCTCCTAAAAAACAAGATTTGCAGTGTTGGAGGTGTGTTTAATACTTTTCCAAATCCTAGAAAGAAGCATTCAGTAAGCAAACCTGGATGACACTTTGACCCCCTTTTTCTTCACTGTATGCTACTTCAAGCATAGAAGTTTCAAATTAAATAGGATTATCAGAGAGCAGCACTCAGCAGTACTCATTATGAATTGTAAAAGTAAATAAAACATCTGGAAAAGCAAGCAAGGAACAACGCATGAACAGACTAAATGCAAACGACTATGTCACCAAATAAATCCACAGAGCTATGGATCCACTTTGAAGACTGTATGGATCCACTCTGTACCAAAAGAATATGGCCAAAAGAAAAAGGCTAAGGAAGAGTAAAAAAAAAAAAAAAAAAAAAAAAAAAAAAAAAAAAAAAAAAAATAAATAAATAAATAAATAAATAATAATCAATTAAAGTGTCAGAACAATTTCCATGAAAAGAAAGATTGAGTTAAGATTGTTTGGGGTGGAAGCAACCTGGTGGCAGAGATACGAGAGTCACCGTTAGGAATGGAACCAACTTAGTAGGGAATGTTAATTCAACTCTCTGTCTCTGTAATACAAGAAAAAAACAAACCAAAACAAAACAAGGCATGGAACTCTTTACAAGAGTGTACTGGAACTCAAAAAGGAACAACACAAACTTTCTGAAATAAATAGCCACCAAGGACTTAAAGGTGACAATTCTGCCTCATGAAGCCCCTCGGCTACAAATTTTTGAAAATAGGCCATATGTTTTGGGAGGTAAGAACACAGCCTGGCTAATCAGTTCCCTTCTCCAGGCACACATGGTGGGCCACCTAGCCAGGCTCCTGGGCTAAGCAATACCTACTGCTCCAAGCTCTTCTTTTTCATCAGCATATAAAAAGCTCAGATGAAGTTAAAGCCTGAAAAAATTCAGAGAAATGGCTTTTTTAAAACTGCCAATTGACAGCCATACATTATGATTAATAACTCCAGTTCAGTGATTTACCACAGTCCCTTTAACCACACACCAATGGACAGCAAAACTATTAGTCTTATTGCCCAAATCATACTTCTGTCATTTCACTGTGCTATCTGCCTTGCAAACCTGCTACACAGCACTTCTTACTTCAATGTCAGTAATTTTAAGGTTAAAGCAGACATTTAATATACTTCAAGACTTTCAACCCTAAGTTCTGTATGCACAACTATTTGATATTATAAGATGACAGACAAAATGAAAATAATTTTAAGGGAAAATGGTTGCAGCTCTTCCGTCACTGTAATGATGGCTTACAAGTTTGAATGGAATATATATGCACTCTCCTAAAAACAGACTGGAAAAGAGCTTCTTCACATCCCAGCAATATACTCATTTAATAAGGTAATGAACAGTATTGTCTTAGGGGCACATCAGTATAAAAAACTCTACAATCTCTACAGAAGAGCTGTTAACTTTATACAAATAATGAACATGTGTTACACAAAGAACAAAATCATCTCTTTTCTGAAAAGTTACTAAATCTAGATGTAGACAACTACACACAGAAGACGTGTAACACATAAGATTACAGGCAAAGTTGTCAGTAGACCTAAGTTCTACACAAACTATGCTTTCCAATAATAATCATCTGCACCACACAGCATTTCATTCAGAATGTTATTAAATTGCATAATATTGGTTTTACCAGCAGACAACTAGAAACATAACAAAAAAAGGAAATGTAACCCACCTGCCTTCCTTCCTAAAAACTGGCAGATCCCTGTTAGAACTATTTTTACCAACAGATGAAGAGCAGGCAACAAAAAGTGTTAAATAAGACACCTTTCTGATACGACCTCACATGTGACAATAAATGAATCACAGCATCAATCAGGTTGGAAAAGAACTCTGAGATCATCAAGTCCAACCTATGACCAAACACCCTGTCAACTAGACCATGGCACTAAGGACCACATCAAAACTTTCCTTACATAGCTCCAGGGATGATGTCTCCATCACCTCCCAGAGCATCCATTCCCATATCTCATCACCCTTTCCATGAAGAAATTCTTTCTGATGTCCAACCTAAACTTCCCCTGGCACAGCTTAAGACTGTGTCCTCTTGTCCTGTTGCTGGTTGCCAGAGAAGAGGCCAGCTTGGCTGCAGCTTCCTTTCAGGCATTTGTAGGAAGTGATCAGGTCCCGCCTAAGCCTCCTCTTCTCCTGGCTGAACATCCCCAGCTCCCTCAGCCACTCCTTGTAAGGCTCATGAAGTTATATGCTGAAATTGCCAGCTTTGTGAGATTCTAGAATAGGAGCAAGGTTGAGAAAAAAAACCCACATTGCTTGAATCTGTTTGACCAGCTGAGATGCTTTCTCCAAAACTCTCCACAGATTATATGTGATAAAGCAAAACATGCTTTATTCAATTAATCCAGAAATTACACCTAAGGTGGTGATGACCCTGAACCTCCATCTAACACCTCTGTGAGCACTGGTTTACAAGCACAATGGTGACAGTGAGCTTAACACAGGAAACTGAATTCCTATGAAGAGCCAAAGGTACATTGAATTAATTATGTCAAATATTTGACTATCAATTACAGTATTTCATAGCAACCACATTAGTAATATATTCACCATTCTGCAAACATGAGAGAGTTCAAGCGTAACTATTCCCATTTGCTTTCCCCTTTGGCTTGAACATTATGAAAATGTAGTCACACTATGCTCTTCTGTCTAAGAAAATCATGACCTAAATAAAATAAATAAAATAAACTGGTTAGACAGAAAAACAGTTGCTTGGTAATTTTGGGCAAAATCAATCTCTTGCAACTTTTTATTTTTTTTTTTTAAATGTCAGCAGCAGGTGACAAAAATGCAAACCCCACAATGGATCTTCAAAGGGTGATGAATTTTTGTAAAGCTTTCAAGAAAACAGGGCTGGTAAAAATTTCAATTAAAACCAGGAACAGCTTTTAGCAAGGTCACCTGCTGACAAGATCTGAAATAATTTAAATTCAATTGTTGTAAAATCTATTTTTATGTAAAATGTTTCCAGCTTGTACCTATAGTATTAATTTTTACATAGATTAACTTTAAAGCAGGCTGAGAATAAAACTAATTCTATCTGGAATGGAACTTGAGCAACCTGGAAAAAATAAGTGCAAACTAGATGTCAAGGGACTTCTTACTCAAAAAACACATGATGTTGCCTAAGAGATGCAGAAAGAATGTATGTCACATATAAAGACTATTTTAACAAATGTCAAAACATTTAAAGATATGTGCCTAGATACTTTAGGAGACCAAATTCCACCTTCAGTGATTTCAAAGTCTAAAATCACTAGGAAAGCTGCTGCTTTGAAGAAGTCCACCTACACATACAAGCAATTACCATATAAATAACAGACCAAAAGACTTTCAAATCAGAGGAAACTCAATTTAACTCAGCATGTCAGAACACTCCACATATTAAGGTACAGGGGAAGAGAAACTCCATTAGATTACCTCAGTAATTCATTACCAAACTACAACATTGAAAGGCCATGAAAGCAGTGTGCCACGATTAAGACATTCTCAAATCAGTTTGCTGTAAAAGAATTTCTAGAAGAGCAAAGTAGACTAAACCATTTTAACAGAGCCAGAACCATGCCCCAGATTTTACACTATTGAAAATCTTGTATATAAAATAACCACAAGATAAGTGCTTAAAACAAAGGGTCATCTTGTAAAGGACAAACATTTGTGCTTTGTTTATAATGGAGGAGAAGAAGAACTTCGTAGTGGCAAGAGAGAATCACCAAAGCCTGACCAGAGGATGAAGAAATCACCCCACATCCTTCCCAATGCATCACACCCTGCCTTGGGGAGCGGCCTCCCCACAGAGGGACATGGGCAGCCACACTCCAATCAGCATGGTGGCAGTTGGGAGGGCAGGAAGTGGGGGAGTCCATGGCTTGGGTAGGTTGTTTGATTTGGGCTGGGGAAAACACTTTACTGCCAGCCTACAGCTTAACTGATTGGTTGGCCCTGCTATAAAGCTGGAGCACCCATACTGCCAGGAAGAGGTATGTGCCATGAGGTGAACCCATGTTCCTAGAAGAACAAGCACTACTTGTAACTCACGCTGCCCACAGAGCCTGTGTGCCAATAACTGTGTGGGGCAGGAAGGGGATTAGAACTTTTCATGAAAAGTTATGGAAGTGTTTAGATATTTGTAGACGTTTATTAATTTTTCTAATGGTCTGACATGCAGGTCTATCTGTTGAATTCTTCATATCAATCCCAAGTATATTGTTTCCTGACTGCTGTTTACATTCTATTAATAAGCCAGTAAACTGCTTTTTGTAGTTTAAACTACATGATCTGAGCATTTTTTCCCTGCAACAGCCAGCAATGTCTTTGAATATATCAATCTTTACATTAATTTCTATTGTTTCTTAGCAGCTGTGCATAGATAATACAGAAAAAACAGGCTTTTTTCTAGGAAAAAAGAAAAACCCAAACATTTCTTCAGAGATGATTCATTATTCAGCCACATCCATTTAACTTACAAGACACCTTTCAACTAGACTTAGACTGAGGAATACAAACACAGAAGAGGCATTCAGTGCCTTCCTGAACTCTCCAAATTCCTTCACCTCTGATGAAATTCAAGGTAGAACTCTCCATCAGTCAAGTCTTAAAATCTTATACTAGCCTGTTTTCACTGCATGACATTACATTCAGCATAATCAGAAATCTCATATATATGCATGTTAGGAAAAGAGTTCTAAAAAGAAAGGAAAAAATACGTTGAAAATGACTAGACAGCAACCATGAAACTTCACACTGCAGAGTACCAGCTCATATACAAACAAAAACAGGCACAGTTCAAACCACTTGCATTTTAACAACTTAATTTCAAGCTGGTTTTACAGCCTCAAGTTTTCAGGGCTGTTCAACACTGCTGAGTAAGGTAGCAAAATTTTTACCTCTAGGGAACTAAACACAAGGTCAGTCTCTGAAATACAGGTCTTGCCTCAGCAAGTTTACCTCAGCAAAACAGAAGTAGTTGTCCTCACTGTTTTGCCAGCACTGCCCACACACAGTTACCATGGTTAAAAAAATTTCAACCCATGCCACTCCCACTACTATTTTTCTCTTTTAACTGTGAAAGCAAGGCCTCAGTCTGGTCAGATGGCTTCAGATCTCCTGAATCAAAATGTCTCTGCCCTGAAGAACTATTTCATTATACACAAAATATCAGAAGAGAATTGAACATGAAAAAACTTCTGCTTATAGAAGGACATATGATACTTAACAGCACCTTTACCCAATTATCACCTTCACAAACGGAAGCTAGGCATTGTAAGCAAGGCAGATTGATGCACAACCCACACCTCCCAGATCACAAAAGGCTTTGTTTCTCGCTCAGAAGTGCCTGGCAGGAACAGAGTTTAAAACTATATGAAGAAAAAAAAAATATCATGACTCACAGGAACAATAGCTGGTCTAAAGAGATAGCAGGTGACCATATAGTTACAGAATTAACTATTTTTGGTAGTTTGTCCTGTGTGGTCCAACTTACAAACAAAACTAAAGCAGCAGAAGAATAAATAAGCCCAAATTTAAATTGGCTTTGTATCTTCTGGTGCAAACACAGCACCCAACCCCACCCAACATTCCGTCAGGCAGTTTTAACAAAAAGCTGTCTGATAATTTCTCTGATGCAAAAATTTTAAACGGCTGATATTTGAAAAACAACCCAACTCCCTTCTGAATTTCCTTTTTGCACTTCTAACATTACAATCCTAAAAACTCAGCTGTTTCAAAATCCTTCCAGAAAAAGCTACACCTGAATTTCTAACATGAAGACCAAAGGGCCAGGGGACAAAATCGTTCAAGGCGGAGGTATTTCCAAGTTTTACATCAGATTGGTTAAACTAAAGAAACAAAAAGAAAGTGAGCGGCTACCATAAGCTACTAATAGTTTACACATTTGTATTTTGAAAGGATGACTGAAGAATTAGTTGGAAAAACCCCGCAGAAAGACATTTATACTGCACAAAAAGTGCAGTATTTCATGATATACTATATATAACCACTTTGTAAATTCGTAAGAAGCACATAAAATCTAGGTGTATAATCCATTAAAATATATATGCAATATTTTATGATTTACAGTTGGGGTATGAATTGCACACCTACAAATCTTTTTCCTTCAGCTCTTTCCAACTAGTGCAACTGGTTCCCAGCAAACATGTTACGAATGTTCACCAAACAGTCTCAATGCCAGTGCTAGCTATAAAAACCCAGCCAAACAAGCCCATTTCTTCATGGTCAAATATAATTGTATAACAAAAACACAAAACACTAAAGGCTTTGAAATTCTAGGATTTGTGTGAGGTAAAAGAAGTTGATGAAAGTCATGATTTAGGTTTTTTGTGTTTGACACTATTCCAAGAATAAGACTCTCATTTCCTGAGGAATGCAATTAAGTCGTGGAATTCTTGTACCACAGTAGAACAACTTCAGTTAAGAGAACTATAAACAAAACTGAATAAACTATTTTTTAAAAGTAAACATAGCACCACGAAGATTCATCAGCATTTTAAAAACTGTTAGAAATAAAAGGATGCTAAATATTAAACAAGACTCAAATTCATTAGCGATTTGCATTTTCAGCTCTGAAACTTAGATAAAGACTGCTCCTGCCAGTTGCAGATGATAACAGTTATCAATGGAGGAGAAAAAAAAACCCACTGAAAAGCAGAAACGAAAAGAAAGATTTACTGTAAGGGAATTCCTAATAATCATTATACATGCCAAAACACATTTGTTTCATTGTTATAAACAAAGTTCATTAAAATTAACTTCTTAAAAATCTGAAATGATTGGTAGCTATTTGGAAAAATAATTTTTTGCAATTCCTTCAAAATTCCCTGTTTTATCACCCCATTAGAGAGACAAATCAAAGAATCTGTGGTATGCCACTGAAATGTACAATTTACATACCCAAAAATCAATTCCCAGAGTGCCTTATAGGCTACAGATGATAGATTTTTATTTTTTTTCTTACTTTTGATGAAAATGTGACTTTTGATCAAATTCAATTATGCTTTTAAAACTCTGGCGCATACAAAAGTAAAACCAACAATATTATGGCAAAATAAAACTTAATATTTTTGTGCCAGTAAATTCTAATTCTGAAATTCCATCTGAGCCAACAGACTTCTTTTTTGCTAAGTAAAGAAGATAATGTGACTATTCCAAATACATGGGGAGTGTTATATAATGGATCGCTGAGACAGGAAAACTAGAGTCACACATTCATCAGAATTTGAAGTGTTTTCAGCGTAGTACTGAGCAAGCTACAAGCTACCCACATCATCTATTTCTAAGAGGTCAATATGGTTGTTTGTTCTACTATTGATTGTTTTCACTAAGTATTCCATAAAGAAAACATGTTGAAGAGACTGAATTTACAATGTACGCAATAAAATGCAATATATGCAACATACCCACAGGAAATGCTGATGGGAAACAAATTGCCTAATTCTTGGAATTCTGCAACTATCTCTGCAAACATACTATCAAGTCAGTAAGACAGACTGGGTAAGTAAGCCCATCAATCACACTCCCTTGGTTATACCAACAGAGTTGCCTCTCTACACTAGTTCATACTCATTACATCCAGATGTACTTGTATTAAGTTATTCAATAACCTCATAATATAAGCAACATACTTAACTCAAAGGATACACCCCATGTTCACTTCCTATCTTCTTCCATCTCATAAAATATCACACTTTACGCTTTAGGGACTTCTTTTTCTGTTCTACGTTTATTTAAAAATTTGGAAGATCTTGACAGAGCTTTATGGCAATGTTAGTATTGCAATGCTGTGGACTTGCAAAAAAAAAAAAAACATAAATGAAGATTGATAGCACATAATAGGAGAAAGCATTACTGGAGAAAACTTAGTTTTGAAAAACTTCCCTTCTTTCTTGGCTGGAAAAGTAGCACCACATAATAAACAAAAACAGTGTCTTCCTTTAAAGTAAAACCACATATCATGCTTCTGATGTGCCTGTATTATTTCAATTTTGTTGGCTGCAATTCCAACAGGCAACTGAATATCAAGATTACCTAGTAACTGAAAAAGGATCATCTGTTATAACACCTTAGTGTTAAGTATTACTGTTCTGAAAACAAAGGGTGACCCATCCTAGCCAGACATGAGATCAGACCTTGGGCTTACATACTTGCTAGAAGATGAAAGATTTCAGAGGGGAAAACCTGAGGTAAGGCTGTAATTCATGCTCATGAAGCAGAGCCCATGAGGGACATGTGACTCCATGAACTACAGGAAAGCAAAACTGCAATCTCAGGTAAAAGCTCTGGTGAGTGCATCCTTTAGGAAATGAAAAGGAACAGCTCAAATTGTCCATGGCTGCCAGTGCCACAACTAATACAGCTGTGCAAAAATCTGGTCAAAAGTCAAGTTCATTTCTCTAAAAAGTTGGGTTGCTTTTGGATTGTTTTTTTTAAATATAGCAACAGTGCCAGCTTGACCTAAATTTTTGTTTTCTCATTGTCTTTTTGGGTCCTCTTTTTTTCAGCCAGCTGGCCGGATAGCAGTCACTTCCACAGCAATACCACAGCTTGTCTTCCATCAGCCATTTCCTAATGTAAGGATTATGTTTTGAGTGCCTACAACCATGACTGCATCTACTGCTTTATTACTGAGCCTATGGCTTATACATTGGTCTTTTTAAGTCCTAAGAATTCTGTACCTTTTACTACTAGTAAGTTTTTAGTCTCTCTATAAAGCAAGACAAAGTGGTCGAATTTTTAAACATAACATCAAACAGTATTTTAACAACTGAAAAAGTGACAGGTGATACAATCACCTCACATTTTTGTTGGGCTTTTTTTTTACCTGCAGTCACACAAGAAGTCTTTCAAAGTCATTACTGGCACTGGGGAGTACATCCTTTTCACCCAGGAACCAGGACAGAATGCAATACAAACCTAGGTAAACGATCATGCTTCTTGTTGGTAAGATGTACCCAAACAATGAAGTCACACCCCATACAGAATGGCAGAAACACTAATAATTTCAATTTCTTTGCTTTAAACTGCAAATGGCAAATTACTGTAAAATTTGCCATCCCTGCCAGGAGGGGTTGCCTTAAATTAGTAGGATGCAAGGAAGACATTATGTATCTCGGCAGTCAGATACTTCTATCTGTAGAAACAATGTTTCTAGATCACAGTTACTCTCTGTCAAATTCATAACAAACAATGTTCTATGTCTTAACTAGAGCTGGTAAAACCCATGTGTCTTGAAATGGTACTTGGCAAAGTTGTAACACTTTGTTTATTACAGAGCATTTAAAACTAGAGGGAGCACCCTGATGCCACACATGATCCTGTCACAGTATTCACCAAATGAATCTGGAGATGACAAAGGAATTAAACTCTCTTCACTACTGCATGAGAACATAACACTCAGTCAACTAAAGGAAAGTAAACAGTAAAGTGGAGCAGGGCAGCCTTACTTTTCAAGCTAGAGAAGGAGAAGATGACTAAATGTTCTAAGAATTCAGAACTAGCTTTCTAAGAACACTGGTTGGCATAAAGCTGGCATAAAACAAACTGTTCAGGCTTCTGAGATTAAAATCACGTTATAGAAGCTCTCCACTTCAGCCGTGTTTATTAACACAACTAGCCACAAATCTACCAGGCAGCTTTTGTTAAAATAAAACCAGAACATGATCAGCAGTAAAACTTTCTGAAGCTCCCACTAAACTACTTCTAATCACACCCTGTAGTATGGAGGCAAGCTTCTCTCACACAAGGAGCATTCCCTGTTTTCATTTAGGTTAGCAACAAATAAATGAAACTATATGACTGCTGCTTGTTCCTCTTCAAACCAATATTTAGAGTTGTCCCTGAAAAAAATCCAACTATAAAACCATGAAAACTATTAAGAAAACTCACTTCCAAATATATCTTGCAGATTTTCTTTCCCGTGACATAAATGGTGCTTCATAAATCAGCTGTACAGCAGGTCAGTCCTTTGGATGGCTCAGTTAATCACAGGTAATTGGCTTCCTTGTGGTAAAAGGGACAACTGAACTGGGATTGCACAGAAGACAAGGTGTACTCAACAGAAAATTTATTTCCTGAAGTTTATATTGGAAACCAAGTTTTATTAACAGCACTTCAGGAAACATTGGAAAACAATGGTTAGGAATGGGAGTAATCCTAAAACACACTCATGTTTACACCTTTACCATGGTTGGTGTTAAAACAGTTTTCCATAGTTACTCATATGCTTTTGCATTAAAGTCATTCAATCTCTCTACCCCACCATTACTTTTTCCTTGTTTATATTAAATAATTTTATAGCAATAACAGAGGACTACTTAAAAAACCAAACCAGAATACTTAACTGATGTGCTAAAAAACACACTGTACACATAAATCAGTAACAGTGTTTATTCACTGTTACAGAAAGAAAAGTTGTGCAGACTCTGCAGGCATTAAAATCTGAAAGTGAAAGTAGCCTAACTTTCAGAGGTGATTATCACCCAAAGGATATATCAAATTCCAGCAGAGTTCAGGGTGTTAACCATTTTTTGAATACCAGGCCTCCAACACTGAAAACTTTGTTCTGTGCTGTTGGATGCAATTCTGATACAGAAAACTTGCCTTGAGGACAGCATCAAACCCTACAAAGGTTCCCTCAAACTAACAACTGCAACAAAAAGCTTACTTGTTAGGGGTAGGCAAATAAGGCATACTGAGGGACTCACAGAATCCCTCCTCTCCTGGCCTGGTGAATAAGAGCTATTGTTCCCTTGCACCTTTCCAGGCATAGGAAGGTGGAGCAGTAATTCCAAAGGACAGAGAGACACATTGTAGATAACACATCTCACCACAAACAGACAAATGAATAGAAGGGAGCAGTACAGCACTGAACGCCTACAGACACCACAGACAGATCCATCCTGTTCCTAAGGATCAATACTAAGAGATAAAAACCCCTCACTATTGTCTCCATTAGCTTTTGTCCCTCCACTGTCTCTCACTCATTCTACTTGCTGGCTACTCCAGCCTGAAGCTGGGTAGATCATGCACACATCCCACAGATATTCATAAGGCAGGGAAATGGGAAGAGAAAAATAATTTTTAAAAGAGTTTCATAGGTTAAGCCACTGTAATAGGGCAAGAGGTCTTCACCAGGCAAATGTACTAGCCTGCTTTAAAATGTAACTGTCCCCTTTTATGCCATCTTTCTCTCCTTTTCCCCACATTCCTTCCTCTCCACTTCACTTTGTTCCTCTTCCACCACTGATTCTTGCCTTAAATAACACATATCAGACCTGTACAATCTCAAAAATATTTTACCCGCTCCCCAATGTCACACTAATACCTCTTATGCATCTTTTTCAACAGCTACCCCTCCCCAGTTTGCCTGACATTCCAAAGAGTTTCTTCAAGTGAATCACTTCAGCAGATTTTGCAACAGGGATAATGGCATCACTGGTCACCTTTTCTGGTTTTAGGAGCAGCTTAACAGATTAAGTGGCTCAGTTTTCCACCTTATGACTATTCCTCTGGTTATTATCTGACTATCTGAATAGCCAGTAATCAGATATCATTACATATATCTCAAAAAGCAACAAGCTTTTGAGACAACTTAGTTACACCAACATTTTAGGGGTTTTATTGTATTAATTATTTTTATTGTTTTTATTTAAAAACATTTAAACATGATTTAACAAATAAGCATGATTAAACACATATTTTCAGTATAATGTAGTCATTGAAAAATAAGAGGTCAGAAGAAAAACTTCATGACAACTTAATGTGGCTGCAAATTATACCAAACTGTTAAAACAGCTGCAGGTGAGGGCAAGGCTACTCTTTCCTATTATAGTACAACTCATCTTCCCCCCACTCCTAGTTCCAAACTTTTGTCCATCTTTCCCTGTTCATTCCAGCACTTGTTCTTGTATCTTGCTGACACATTTTAATGAGTCCTGAGATATTGGTGTAACCCTCTTTATTACACTTGCTCTCATAGTACACAAAATTGCTGCTATGTCTATTTTACAAGGAATTGGAGACACAGAAACTTCCTTGAAAGTAGCTTTTCAAAGACACCACACATCACTTGCTTCAAGTGCAGTGGGAGTTGTATTATCCGTATTTAATAAGTAACACAAGCCAGCATATCCAGACTAATAGAGAAAAGCCAGATTTTTCTGTCTTACCCTAGATGTATGTTCTAAGATGACATCTTATCTTCCTAAGGGAATATTATCAGGCATGGAGACTGTAAAAGGATTCAGAAGAGGAAAAAAATGCACAGCAATATTGGTGAAAGCTACAGAGAAAGAGTGAAAAAGAGAGGGACTCTCCATCTTTACCACACACAGTTCTAAAAAGCAGGAGAGGAAGCCAGCTTTTGCATGAAGAATAACAATCACTTTCAGTTTATTTTTGTTTTTGCTCAAGACTGAAGAGTTCCACTGCCCAGCATTTTTTAAATGTAAATGTTAAGAATCAGCTAATAGGCCTACATTGGCAAAGTTCAGATTCCTGGTTTGTGCTGGTGCATTAACAACAGTAAGGGTGCAGACCATAAGCTGTAGCCATATAGAAGATACTTTTGGAGTGTCTAATGATATATGACCTTAAAAGTCTTTTTACCTATGATCCTATAAAAGGATAGAATAAAATCCTACGATTTTAAGATTGGTTCCAACATTTTCACACCATTTTTAAATTTATTCTTTCAGAACAAAAAGCGATTTGCAGTGCTTTATATATCAAAGGCTAGGCATTCATTTAAATAGCCAAATCCTTTATTCTCTGCATTTTTGGTGTGCTCTTACATAGAAGCTATATTCAATAATAAAAAAGGCTCAGTTCTACTGAGAATTTAGATGTCACACAGCAACTGCACGTCAAAAGATGGGTTTATGTTCGCATTTACTATCAACATTATCCAGAAACTGTGTCTATTTTATGGTTACCCTACTTAATTATGACCCTATTTAATCATGACCAACCCCAGGCTACTAATTTGCTTAATTATTTACAGGTTTTCTTATCTTTTTTTATTGTACAGCTTTATTTGCTTTTCCTCCTTTGCCCAATAGTCACATCTTCATTTACACTCATTTCAGATAATCCTGCAAGGAACACACAAGAACTGCCAGTGTCAGGGACATCAGCATAACCCCTTAGAACCTACAATCTTTCCTACCACTCTTTTGTTCAAAGCCTTCCAAATTCAGCATCTCAATTACAAAGGCACAGAAGAACTCTAATAAGGCACCATAAAAAAATACAAGCCAGAAGAGGATTTTAAACTTATTTCTAGTTCTCTAAGAAAAAATTAATCTGGAATATTTCTAAGTATATTGTAAAAATATACTATACGTTTAAATTAACACAGAGTAGTTCTGAACCTTAATATAAACCAGATATTTAAATCAAGGCTATTTTATGAGTCTAGAATATTCATATAAAGTGCAAAAATAATAAACCAGAGTTGAAGTTGTTACATAAAAAAATTTCTTTCTTAGAATCTCCAGACAAGGTTGCTTAGCTCTCCTTTAGAAAACTGCTTAACACAGAGAATTCTGTTTTGTTTCTGGTTATTGCTGGTATTTTCATCAGTATTAAGGGAAGGAGGACATTCTTCAGAAAATCCTCAGGTTTCATGTCAAGGGTCTGTAAATAGTTTTAATGGAATGCCACTTTCAAGCTTTTGTGTAATCAATGTGTTTTGATTTGGAAACCACTGTTCTAGAGAAACTGTCCAACGTGAAAAATCAGTACAAGATGTCTTCTGCAGTGAAAAATCAGAACATCTCCATCCAAAAATCTCTTCCATCTCCAATTCCAACAGATCAAAAACACAGAAAGTCTCTCTGACATGGAATTTTCAGCAACACAAGTTCAAAGGGAAAGGTTTTCCATTCCTTTGCTTCAGTATGAAATTATAAGTAACATCTGAGTAAATTTTTACACACACTTGAATGTTGCCTCTCTGATAGCATTGTTAAATACTTTTCCTACCTTAATCTATTCTTTCAAGCCTACATACATCACACATCTTGATTTGACAGAGACACAGGGATGCCCTGGCTGTTACAGTGGCCCCATTTCTGCAGCTCCAAAGTATCCATAGCAGGACTGTCCAAAGAGAGGCCTTTAGTGCCACCACAGTAAGGGACACACCTGTATCAGCATTATTTTACTCTTCTTAGACCCTGCGCAACCTTGGAAATAATGATTAAAACTTACATGGACACACCCACAGAAATCAAAATCATGATTGAAGAGAAGGGCAAGATTTTTTTTTCGTGCTAAATTGTAGCCAGACATACTTAGAAAAACAACTGCACAAGGACAGAGACAAAATTTTAAAAAGTATGATAGAATTAAGAGGTGCTAACACTCTTCTATTACTTACTTTGCCTGTAAAAACAGAATAGGGATTTTAAATCAATAATCAGCTGCATCCTTTACATAAGATTACTACACAACATTATATAGTTACATAACAAAGTAGCTAATGCTAGATTATTACCTAAACACAGTAAAGTGCTTAGATACGAAAAAATTACTGTAAAAATAAGTGTGTATTTTGAGTAGCAACCAAAATACAAATGAAATATATATACTGTTTCTTTGAATAAATTCTGTACAAATCACAAAAACTTAAAAGTGATTCTGAAAAGCTCCAACGATTACTCTAATTACCACTGATTTTAAAATTAGGGATATAAAATTGTGCCTTCTTTTTCTTCCATCTACAAGAAAATTAAAGCCCAAACTGTCAGTCCATATGCCTGAGGTGTTTACATGTTTTTATCATGTTCCACACCCCTATGGACACGGGCTTTGTACACACTGCAAATGAGAGAATACAATGCACAAAGACTGGGGCAGTTCTCTATTCAAATCCATCCTTGCTTGACAAACTGCATCATACAAAACTCTGGTTAGCAGTAATTTCAATAGCCAGTATGATTTGAAATATTTTGCCTGCATATACTTATGAAACTCTAAACAGATATGTCTATGTGAGTAGATACCCTGGGGAACAGTCTTTAAGGAAATATATTATCCTGGCTTAACTGTAATTTTATCTGGCAAAAAAAGATATCAACCAAGGTATATTACCTATGCTACCAAGGCTTAGAGAGGCCCATACCTGATGAAGCACTACTAAAAAGGAAAGTAAAGTTCTTAGAGGATGCCCTTTTCAAGCTGTTACACTTCAGATTTTGTTTTTATGCAAAAAGAGAAGGTGGGCTCAATCTTCTGTTCCCCTCATTTTTCCTTTGTGTCAGAGGGAGACCAGACAGCATTTGCACCAAAATTCAACTTTTCAGTGAACAAACTGGTTTCATCACTGTAAAATGAGGTTAAAGCAGAAGAGGGGAGAAAAAATTTTCCAAGTTGTATCCTAAAATCCAGAATTGCCATCTTACTCTCATATACAGTACAGCTCTATTCATTCTGCTACTCCAAGTTAGCTACTAAAACACTGTGCAAAACAATAAATTCATAACATAACACATAAATTTTCCAAACTAAAAGTGAAAGGTAGCTCAAAAGTGTAAAGGTATCTCAGTGTTTACACAGTAGTTTTATGAGACCAGAAGTCAAAGCTTCTTTAATAGCAACAACAACAAATAAAGCTGCAGTCTAAAAAATTACCTTTGATCACAGTAGAAATCCAACAGAAAGTCCCTAAAAATTTATAGATTAAACAGCCAAACAATATTATACTTAGACACCAACTTCCTCCAGTTAATTTACTGCCAGGTACACTGACTGACAAACATTTTAAATGAAAATTGAGGAACACAGAGCAATCCCCCAAAGAAAAAACATACATGCTATTGAACTATAGAAATACAGCATAGTGGGATGTAAGCTCAGTTATTTTACTCACTGTACTTCCTTTTTCTTTAAAACTTACAGCTTTCTATGTTTATGAGAACAATACAAGGGACAGTTACAGATTTAATCACACTCAAGTTCAAAAACATTCAATGCACCTAAGACAGTAAAACCCTAACTCTATTTGTTACCCTTTTGCCTAATAGTTACTCCTTGTTTCTTTACCTTTAGCTATAAAAGCTAACAGAAAACACAAAAACCCAAACAATCAAACAAAAAAGAAGGCATTCAGAGGGCTAATATTATTTAAACACTATTTAGAAATTTGTCACTTGCCAATCCATCTGCTGCCTGCTCCATTCCTCACCAACTTCTCCAGTTATAACAGGAAAAATCTACTGCTCTGAAGGTTTATAGCCCTTGATGGATGTTATGGAAATAAATTAAAAAAAACAACTCATAAACACTGTTAAATGCTGCCCTAATGTTTTATGAGGAAGAAACATATTGGTAACCATGTT
Source organism: Cettia cetti (assembly GCA_013401135.1). NCBI lineage: Eukaryota > Metazoa > Chordata > Aves > Passeriformes > Sylviidae > Cettia > Cettia cetti. Next base: position 132,456 of record VZUI01093841.1, read on the forward strand.
ACAAAGTAAAAAAATTTAATTAATGGAAGAGAGTTTTGTGAGAATAACATTCTATGACACCATTTGATTAAATGTTACTGTTCTTCAAGAAAATACTGTACAAAATAATAACCCCAAAACACCAAACAACAAAATGCAGTGTAATAATAGTGACACTGAATAGAACAGTCCTCAGTGCATTTCATTACACACTAATACATGACTGAATCATGAAAGTAATCTGGTATCATCTTGTCACAGATGAGCTCTCCTGCAGATTTTCATCTGTTTAAATATAGAAAACAGCTTCCTTATTTTAAGAGCCACAGTTTCTGGTGATTTGTTGAAGAAACCAAAGAAAGAGAAGAAACCAAAGAAAGAGAAGAAACCAAAGAAAGAGAAGAAACCAAAGAAAGAGAAGAAACCAAAGAAAGAGAGGTATTTGTCATGTATCATAAATTCTGTTCCTCCATCTGTGTGGGAGGAGACCTTTCACATCTTAAAACCATATTTAATGAAGTTATATAGTAGACACACTGCATATAATGAAAATATATTGGCAGTTAACATAAATATCAGGAACAATTTTCTAACATTCAGATCCTGGAATACAAGAACAAATTCTCCTAATATTTTATTGTTTACATGCCTGCTGTTGTGGATTTCCCAAGACAGTCAGAAAGAACGAAAACCAAGGCATAACATGCAAGACCATACACATTATCTAGTGAACAAGAATAACCATATTCCAACAGTTTTAACTGCATTATAGTCATATTATTTACAGATTATTACAGTCATGGTGACACAAATAAACTCCTGCTGAACTAACTAAACTCAGGTGCTGAGAGCAAGCTAAGCACAGCAGCATGACAGGAGACCTTGCCCAGAAAGTAGGTTGAGCAAGCCTGTGCTGAGGTTTATGCAGATGAAAGAGGACTGGTGAACTTCCTTACACTGCTATAACCCAGTCCAAAGTATCATTTGTTTTAGAATATTAGGACAGGGAAAGTCCCACATACATCAGTCAGAAGAGATTTTGCCAGTAACTTCACTCATGCCCACGTTTCATGCTACCTGCATTTGCATACCAAATTTTCAAAACAAACCCACCCACAACTTATTTTGCTTTGTTTGCATGTGCAGCTTTTCCTTCACCTGTTAAATTCACTATCTCAACCCACAGTTTTAACCCTTTTAACTCATTTCTCCATTCCACTATGGGGGACTGAGCAGCTGTGTGGGTCTTAGCTACCTACTGGGCTTAACCCAGTACAAATAAGTAAAATTTACTGCCATACAACTTTAAACAGTTTAGTAATTCTAAACACAGGCATTCCACAGCTGCCATCAGAACTCAAAGGAAAAAAAAACCACCACACACTATCTCAACATAAGCAAGTCTCTGTCTCTGAGTATTTTTACTGAGAACTCCAATCTTGAAGCGCTACAAGCTCCTCATGAACAAATTTCTAATGGAGAAACCCCAACAGAATAGGACTTAAACACAAGACCACATCACATTGTCTTTTGAAGTGTTGTAAAAGCACTTCCAAAATGCATTAACCTAGATCCTCTCTTCAGTATTTCCTTAACAGACTAACAATAAGAGTCTACATTTGGTTATACAGATGCAAAATGTGTCAGCATTTATGTCAATACACAACTGGAGCAAAACTCTACAAATAGATCTGTGGATAAATATGTCAGCAAACAAAAGGTGTCTGAATAGTGTATTTTGCATAGCTGCAAAGCCAGGTTGTAAAACAAATCTAATCACCTTGGGTATTCTTTCAACCACAAAAATGCTGGGAATTCATAACAGAAGGAATACCTGGGATTTCAAGATACTTGGGAATACCTCAGCTAAATGAAATATGCTTCAGCAGACAAGAGCAGATTGAACAAGTTTAGACTTGACTCAGCTTTGCACTGGTCGTTGGACTAGATGACCTACAGGGATCCCTTCATCAGCATCTTAGGTCCTTTCATAGTTATCCTGTGATCCTATAAAATTTAGAATAAAGTTTTTATTAAATTAACTGCATATTTTGACTGATGTTTGTGATTTATTTACAAACAATTTTTCTCTTAAAGAAGCTGTTTTGTGAAAATCTTAACTAAAAGGTTTTAAAAGGAAAATTCAGATGCCAATGGAACCAAAATTATCCAAAGTGAGAGAAAAACACATATAAGAGATACAAAACAAGTGAACAACACAGCTCTGCCATACAAGAAAGGCAGTTGAAAGGTTAAGTTTTAGACCACAAAATTACCTGGAACTTAAACTGCGATTATTCATAGTATTTTAAATGGAATAGGTAAAAATCCAAACCACCTACTACTCTATTGCATTAAATTTGATCACTTGGACATCTTTACCACCAATTCACCTTAAACAGTAATACTGCTTAGAATGCATCCCTTTTATGTGTCACTGACACTTCTAAAGCTGGTCTTTCTGTATCCATAGCACCAGTACATAAAAAATTCTGATGTCATCTGCATTCCACCAAGGGTGGAGGCAAACATTTTCTCAAAATGAGTTCCCAAGAAATCCACATACATAAAACCAAAACATCCTGTTTCTATAAATGGAATTGTAAAGCAATCCATTCTAGGACAGATACCCAGGGAGGTATTCTTAATGATAAAGCCATTTTCCCTGTATTTGATTTAAAATCTTCCTCAACATAACCTTCATTTTTATGTTCCTAATTCATATAGTAAAACAGGGAAGGAAATGCAAGTGAAAAATTATCTCAACAAGAAAAGTCCACTTTGCTATCTTTCAAAAGGCATACTGGTCATAAGCTAGGATTTGTACACTATTGAAACAACTCATATTCTACAACCTCATTAGAATATACTATCTACTAGAAGAGATTTTTTTATTTGCTCACACCTGAACATCAGTCATTTACTGTGATTGTAGAATGTTTATCCAACGTCTACTCACAGAAAATGAACAATACCATCAAGGAAATCATTAAGTGTCTCATACAAGAAATTAGTTTTATTTCTTCACAATCCAGCATCAGTCAGGATTTTCAAGACTTTGCTCCCTAGAATACAAAGCCATTGCTGCTAAAATCTGTGACTGATTGATGGTAATGGTGCTATAAGTACCAGCAAGGCCAAGTAGACAGGGACCTGGTGCACATGGTCAGACACAATCGAGGTCCTAACTCTGTCATATGAAGATGTAAAAATACAACAAGAAAGAATGCAATCATAGAATTACAGTCTTGGCAAGTGATAGCATAAGCCTGGAACAACAACAATCATGAGCTCCCACCAAGCCTAAGGTGCAAATTAACAAAATGACAATTGGGTGCTTTAACAGTGACTATTGAGAAATAACCTGAACACACATTACCTCAAGAAAGGTATTTACAAAGCAACTCACAAGTTAGTATGTCCAGTTGTTAATAACAAAATGAAAGACAATAAAACTGTTAAAGCACCCAAAAAAAAAACTTGTAAGGTTTTATGAAACTGTAAGATTTGTGACCTGAAATTATATTTCACAGCAGAACATCAAAGGTTCATCTGTTTAGGACTGTCTCACAAGCTCTTGCAACATTTAGTACAGAGATGTAAGATAGGAGCAGCCTCAACTCTGTCCCCCACTGCTCTGAGGGTGTTTCCTCCCCAAGAACAGGCACAGCAGCTGAAATCACGTGCCAGCTCCTTAATGCCACAATTCCAAGCCTGCACTAGTAGTTTAAATCCACCATCATCATTTAGGTGGAAACCCTATTTACATGGGCAGTAGCTTTCAGCAGGAAGGTAGATGGACAATTACAGTGGTATTCTAAATTACTGTAATAGGAATTATCCCTCATGAATCAAATACCTAAGTTCATTAAATACAAAATTGAAAAATAATGTATAAACAACTGCAGAAAAGTAAATGTCTGCTACAGTGGATTAGCTGATCTAGTGAAGAAAAAAGAATGAATGACCAGAAGTTGAAGCTAAAATACAAAATTGCTCAGTAATCTCTTTTTTTGTTTCCAAAGGAAATATATAATCAATCATATTATTATCACTGGCATACTTTAAAATTGAGACAGTATACATGAGCCATAGATTTCTGATCTAGGTACACAGACTAAGGGAAATTGATGGCCAACATTAGGCAGAGGGACAAACTGTATCAACATAAAAGTCTCTTCTATTAAGACAAATCAATTGCCTCAACATCTTTCAGCAAGGATAGTCCACTAGCATCAGAATGCAAATAGCAGTACAAAATAAGGTGAAACATCTGGTAAAGAGCAACAGGACTAACTAAATACTCTTTGAGTATTAGAGAAATTACTCTCTAAAAGCAAGCAGCTTCTGTTAATAAAGCAAAAAACCCTGGCAGCTTACTACCCTCTACTATTTTCTTTTTTTGCAAGACTGCTTCCCAATGATTTATTTACATTGTTCCATGGAAAAAGCAAAGTTATGTCCACACAGCCTTAATTTAATAACTTAATCATAATAATTACCAATAAAGTAATGTATTTCTCCTTATGTTCTGTTTTTCCACACATATTCATTGGATTATCCTCATGACATCACTATTTCATGCACCAAGGAAGGATTTAGAAACATATGAAAAAGTAGAACTCTATCATGCATAAAGTGGAGCAGGTGAAATATTTTTATATATATAAAACCCTCAATATATTTAACACTCACAATGACCTAATGTAAATGCACTGAGTACAAGCAATACTTGCTTTTTTCCAAGCTGAATCTATTACAAGCAGAAGAATACCTCCTGACTGCAAATATTTTTATTTCTATGATGAGAACATTGAAAAACAAGATGGTTTTGTTAAGAGTAAAAGAAGAAAATATTTTAGACACAGAATAATTCTTTCAAATACTGTTAACCAAGAATGTGATTTATCTTCAATAAGTACCTTAACAAAAATAACTTTTAAAAACAGCAAACATTCTATAAAACTATTTGGCTGGGAGCTACAAGCAAGAAATGTAACCAGCATATACTACATAGACATCAAAACCAAAAGATTCTGTTTTACAGGGACACCTGTATTTAGGAAAACTGGCAAGGTTTCTGCTTAGTCCAGTAAGCAAAATTCAAGCTTTCTGCAGATGGAGCACAAGTATTATATGATCTGCAATCAGTCTTTTTCATAAATTGTTTGGAATAGGATTTGTATTTTAGAAACTGTAATTTTGGAGGCAGACAGCTCTCTGAGATGCTCATGCTTCACTACCCCCATACCAATATCATGATTTATTTCTTCATTTTAGAGCCTTAGCAACAGTAACAAAATCTGATAACTGGCTTTGAAAAGCCATTCACTAGACTAATCATCTCAAATGTGTGTGATCACAAATTTGATCAGGACTCATTTTACTTTGGCCATATTTCCAGATTACTGTGTTAACAAAGCCTTACACAGCAAAGTTAGAACAAAAAAAACCCAATATTGATTTCTTGGATGATTTTAAAATGGGGGTTCTATGGATGTTTATGAGCTATGTCTAGAAAAACTGATTCTCAGGCAGAATTTGTCCATGTTGACTTCACACACGAGAAGAAAAAAGCTTTTTTAAAATTAATTCTATTCCTGAAAACTTTACTTTCTTGCAGCATAATGCATTATGCCTATTTAGTCCAATACAAAAAATTGGAGAAAAAGCTAACAGATTTGTGAAGCACATAGAGGGAAGCAACCTGCAGCTTTTTATGCAAGTTTTCAGACCTTTTATTGGAATAAGGTTTTTCAGATTTAAATAGCCTGTTCACTGTTCTCCCAACTGTTTCAAACTCCTGGTTTAAAACTCCATTCAAAGTATGTAGAAATCATTCAGAAACTTACATTTATAATAAGCACACATTCACATCAATAACCAGTACATTTGTTTCTTAGGGGAGGGCAGTGTTAGGTTTGGGGTGGATTTTCTTCCCTTTTAAAGGTAAACCCTGCAACACTGGATAGAAACACAAGGAAACTCCACAGACTCCTTCTGTTGCCTACATGTACAGTGTCAACTGCAATGCCTGAGTTTCACTGTTCCCACAGAAAAAGTCTGATTTATTTCTTCATTTTAAAGCCTTTCCCTGTAGAGGCTGAACTTTACACTGTCTCTTACTTCCCTTAAACAAGTACTTGGAGAAAAGCCTCTTTTTCTTCAGGCTACCAATGCTTCATAGATAAACATGGCTTAAATTTTTCTGATAAATGAGATGCTGGAGGGATCCCAGAGCCACATCTCCCACAGCTTAACATTTAAGCACATAGCTAAAATGCTTCAGTGAGACCAGCAATTGCTGCACTTCTGTTACTACAGCACAGAACTGCTCAACACCAAACGGAGCTATGAGATTCCAGAAGCCATTTTTAGCCCAGGGCACTAGGCCAAAAATAACCTTTTCAGTTCTCTAGGAAGCCAAATGTACAAAGATATGAAAACTGGCAGAAGGAGTATAGCCCTTCTTGCCAAAACACTGATTTTTTTTTTTTAATTGTGTAAAGCTACTACTCTTTCATATCACCTGATTCTTAGCTGATTGCAAATCTACAGTAATACTCTTTTCAAGACTATTTCTGAGTTGTATGTCTGTGCCAGATGCTACTACAAAGTGAGTTTCTGCATTGTATTAATGTATTTAAAACCATTCCCAGGACTTTAGACTTTAATGGAAGCTTTACTGCTATCCCAGCATCTTCCAAAACAAAATTCAAATGCCTCAATATCCATTCTTCAAGATATCATACACTGACAGTTTAAAAAAAAAAAAACCCTCAAAATACCAGAGAACAAAAGCTGGATTCCATTCACAGTTTTGCTTCTGATCTGTTCTGAGATCTGAATTAAGCCATTCAAAGTTCCTGCTTCCCAATTTTTCCAATCTATACACCCAAGGATAACCTGCACCATTATAGAACAATGAAATAACTCACTGAGCAAAGTTTGCACAGTAATTTTTTAATGCAAACATAGTGCAAGATCTGTGCTGGGAACAACTAAAAGTAGAAATCCTAAAGTCATTACATTAATGACCTAAAGACTTAAGCTCTTAAAGTCATTACATTAACAATCAATATAATTACATAAAAGGCTTTCAAATTACAAGAAATTCAAAAGATTACTTTCTCTACACTTAGAAGTTCCTGAATGGTTGGCTGAATGCCAAAGACACACAGTGCACACACACACACTTCAGTAGAGCAGTAATACCAGCAATACCATGATATAAAAGTGTCTCATAGTCTACACCATGACAGTGTCTGTCTTATCTCTAAATTCCCTTACAAAAATGTTAGCAAACTGAAGTTACTGGTTATTTTAAATTAGTTCATATTTTCTTTCAAATCGTAAGGCCCACACCACTTGCATGAAAGATTTTTTTGTGCAGTCTTCCAGATTATCTTCACTTTTTATGGTGAATTTGAGACAGTACATGGAAGAAGAAAAAAAAAGTTCTGAAGACTGGGGAGAAACTTGCCAATTTTTTCAAATGAGAAACAATTTTAGACTCTGAGCCTTTTTTGTCCCCCCCAATTAAAACCTAAAAAAAAAAACAAATAAAACTACACATTGCTAAATTAACATAACAATTTTTGAAAGTCCATACAGTGAGCAGAAACATCCATTATAACATGGCTACAATTCAGTAAATCACATTATGACTAAGCACATTATGACTAAGCAGCTACAGCATCATATTGATGCTGTAGAGAAAGTAGAAGGAACTGGTACTGATGGGTCTCAAAATAAGACAAAGTATGGAAACATTTCAGATGGATGGCACTTGGTCATACATCTCCCTTCAAACACACCAGTAAGCAGGGGGAAATAAAATACCATGTCTAGCAAACCTTGCAAGTGACAGAACATGTGTGAGTGAGGGAAAAAACCAAGTCAGTAACACAAGGCAATCTGAACGGCTGCTAAGTGGAACACAAGCAAGGAGTAGGCATTCAGCCAGACTGGAATTCAAACCTTGGAAAGGGGATCACGGACAAAACTTACCGAGCAGGGAAACTACAATGTGCTAAGTGGAAGGCAAAAGGACGGTTTTCTTGAACTGGGATGAACTCAAGAAACAACAACAAAACAAGCAAACAAGAAGCCCTAGCAACTCAACATAAAATGAGCATGGGAAACCCCGGGTTAAGTTGTTCCCCTTGATCAATCACAGCTGTATTTAGTAACCAGGGCATCCTTGTCCTGCCTCAACTGCTGAGAAAGCTCCTTTCAACTTGGACCAGACACCCATTCCAGAAATCTTCACAACTGTCTGCATTTTTCAATTATATAACATATGAATGACACTATGTTCTTCCTCCTTCCCCACTGAATAGACAGACAGCTTTGTTGTTAATAGCCTTGCCCTGCCTTAAAAAGACTGAATTGAATCAATTCAGCTAAGCCTCACTATTCTCAAAATATAGTAATATAACAGCAGCAATGGTACTACCTGTCTATAGTTCAATAATCCCTATTTCTGCTGTTATTAAGTATTTAAATAATTAAAAGTTCAAATAGTAGAAAAAGTCATTTTAATAATACAAGCTTTGCTGACCATGATAATAATTTCATTGTCTTTAAAATCTGACCTAAGGTTCTTACTATACATAAACCATTGCACTTGCATTTTCAGTATCTTGCCTTACCCTATAAAGATTATCCAAGGGTGTCCTCTGCTCCACTTCTTTCCTTGGCTTGACCTCCGATTCAATTTTCTTTTCCTACCCCATTTCTTGTCCATTTTACAAAACTTCTCCACCAGTTTCAATGATTTATCTTTGCACACACATTTTATGAACCTGTTTCTTTCTGTTCACCAAACACCAGATCTAGCTTCTCACTCATGCTTTTCTCTTCACAGTCAAACGTGGTGGGTTTTTTCCTCCATCTTATTTATTTTTTATTTTTACTTTTTGCCTGTCTAATGTAATGCTACAAAGGAAAGGTGTCCCTTCAAATAGCACAACCAAAGATGCATATTTCAGATGCTAAAGAACCTCATGTCTGTTCATACACGATAAATTGAAGTGAAAATGTCATTTGCAGTCACTTTACTACTTTTGAAACATACAACTTTAGAATATAAACTAGAATTATAGTAGTATTTTAGTATTCTTTACAGTATAAAGAAATCAAGTCCCATGCTATGTTTAGATATACTTTGAAAATGTCCTTTGCTGAATTTTATTTCTTTAATTCAAAAAATCATTTGCCTTAAATCCTCCACACACATATTAATGTCAGCTGCTCCAGCAATGTCACCTCCTACCAGAAATAAGTATTTATCAGGTTACAATAGTAGAAAATACCTAGTTTATATAGTTAAATCCAAAATCTAGAAATTAAATCTTTTACTAATCTAGTACTTTAAAGCACCACAGTTCTGAAAGGAAATAAAAATATTTCAACTACTGCACTCCACACCAAGGAATAAAATCACTCATCTACAGAAAATCAACATAAAAACCTTATCCATTCAGCAGCACAGATCACTGCTAATATGGTGCTCAACTATTTTGCTCTTGTTCTGCTTCTCATAAAGACGAAGAACTCTATTCTGATTTTTAAAACCTCCAACTATTTCCAGTAATTTCTCTAATCATTCTTAGAAGAGGTGCCTTACATAACTATCATGAACTTATCAGATAGTTTTTAACTAAATCCACACAGCTGAACATGAAACACTCCATGCAGCTTCAAAAGCAAGTGGAAACCTCAGGCTCCAAATTAAGCACAAAACTAACCCGCTCTTGGCTCTGCCACGATCATCATCTCACAAGTTTTGACTTTTTGTTTTTTCCTTTAAGAATATTTCTCCTACTGCCTGGGATAGGAGGACAAAAGACTGTTATTGCTATTTCTATTTTTAAATAGTTAGGAGGTTTACAGGCATTAGGGTGTTCTGCACCATACAAGGAAAAAAAAGAATAAAAAGCTGGCCAGCAAGACACCCTTAGAGAAAGACACTCGGGAGAAAGCATTAGAATTTCATAAATGAACTCCTCCCACAAAGACACAAATGCACAAAATTAGCAGAAAGGAATTATTCCTCCAGAAGCTTAACTCCTCAGTACCATTCCAAAGAACTGCCCTGATGTGTGTATAATACTTTGCACAACGTGGTCAGCAGAGAAGAGTCAGAAGTCAGGAGATGTAACACCCGTTTCTGTTTTGACACAGGGATAACAATTCTGGCTCTTTCAGTTTTACACATTGGAGGACAATAAATGAGTACAACTTTCCATAATTCTGGTCTCAGCAGAACAAGTTTAAGATCTCTGGACTAGGAAGTGCCATTTCAATTATTTAAATCATATTGATTTTAGCTGTGAATTAGCCATCTAACCAGCTTGGGAACATTCACAAACCTAGTAAATGCTTACTAACAGTCAGCAAGAAGACAGCAGGCAGAATGATGAGCAGTCAGCCTGTGGCCCAGAGAAGTTACTCATCCTCCCTAGAATGGTCATTCTGATACACAAAACACCAGGCTCTTCATCTTGGTCGATCTGTAACTCTGCAAGCAGCAAAGTCACTGGGTTCTCCTCATGCAGACAAATGAATGCTAAGCTTCCCAAACTTAAATTCAACAGTTAGTACTTTAAAGTATGAATTTGAAACTATTATTTGTAGCATAAATTCTGTAAATGTCATGTAGCTTGAAGCCAAATAATTTTCTCCATGTTTACCTGATTCTCTATGCACACAATTCTAATCATTATGAACATGACTGGCATTTTTCCTCAGTTTTACAGATTTCAGAGAATTATCCCAAGCCATTACATGCATTTCCCTTCTTTGACTTGATATATTTTCTTCCAATAGTTCATAAGCTTTCATTCTCTATGACACTTCTGCCTTTAATAGTATCTTCTTATCTATTTCCTTGTTCAAACCTATATTGCATTGACATTTGCCCCCTTCCAAGCCACAGCTCTACTGTGCAAATATTCATTCTACTTCCTCACAGCTGATTCTGCCTCAGGCTCTTCCCCTCACAGGAGTATTCAGTGTGTTCAAAACTCTGTTTATAGTAACTGTGTTAAGATTGATAGTTCCTCCTGTTTAAGGGATGTCTAAACCAAGATGCCTTTTTTTGCTGAAGACACAATAGAAACAGAGGGAAGGACTAAATGCAGGATCATAAACAATGTAGGGATATTTGGCTTGTACCTCCCACCAGGCCAGTGAAAGCAGGAGAATGGATCTGCAAAACTGCTCGTCTAAAAACATCCAAAAGAGAACCTGTTGCACCTTGACTTTCATAATAGCACTTCTGGAGCTCTGAGAAAGTCTTTTCCAAGCAGATTGGCCAAGGATGCACAAAGTGACAATATTTCTACAAAAGCTTTCAGCTTTTATTCATTTACATGCACCACGTGTCCAAATACACAATTCTAGGCAGAGCTGTTTAAATAACTGCCACCCTAAAGGGGAAGTTCATTTTGGAAGTAAAGGTTCAATCCACAGCACAGCCCACTCCTGATGAAATTGAGGGGTTTCACCTTTCCTCCCACCCGATGGTTTTTAGGCTGGCATCTCTCCTACCTCTTAGCCCTTACACTAGTTTCGAAGCCTCTGTACAAAGCAAGCAAGTCAAAAAGAAAAAACAAACAAACAAGGGAAACACACACACAGAGCCAGTGGTAGAAAGCCATTAATCTGCTCAAGCCACATTCTGAAACAGAAACCAGTCAATTGTGTACTCAGAATTTGCTCCATTGCAACAAAGACAGTCTGAGCTAATTCACTTTATTTTGTGCTGAGGAGAGTCTAACAGCACCTGCAAAGTCACTGGCTACCTTTCAGCTATGGGGGCATAAATGTGCAGACAGAAGAGGTAACTTTCAAAAGCACCATTGACTGGACTCTACAGCAAGAGAACTAATAGACTGTTTTCAATAGAAGTCAATAGCCTTGATGCTTATAAGATCCACAAGCGAGGATATACCCAGGCTTCAGGAAGAATAAAAGGGCCAAGAGGGTTTAAATTATATTCTGCAGTTATAAACTGCTATGCACATCAATGTTTCTAAAAGAACTCTTTTAGTTTGATAAAGCTTTTTCCCATAGCATTGCTTATGAGTAAAAAACAGAAGCTAGAATATGTTGGCACAGAGATATCCAGACAGACCACACAATCAGGTGGTATCAGAAACTGTTAAATACATAACAATATTACATATACTGCTGGATACATAATAATTAATAAAAATCTGATTTATCCTCATTTTTAGCTATAAGAATTACATCTCCTAAGTTTTGGCTGCAGGGTAATACTCAATTCATTGGTGATAACAAGCAAACATATTTATTCTCTCACTCTGTCCTAATATACTTAAGAAATTATTTATGTAAAAAAACAGTGAGTAAGGTTAGAAATCTTCAAATAAGCAGAGGAGGGCTGTAGGAAGGGACAGAAATGAAATGGAAAAGAAAGTTCTATTCTTTTTTTAGCCTTATAAAGACATTATTTATTGACATGAGTTTAGATTAAATGAGCAAAATTAAAGGCTCTCAGCCTTATCCAAAAAACCCCACAATTCAATCAAAATATAAATTCAAAATTATGGATTATTCAAAGTAATTATCAGAGAGAAATCTTAAAAGGAGAGGGGCATATCAAATACCTTTTTCTCTGGTGGTCAAATAACAATCAAATTCTAAACCAGAGTCCATATAGTGGTCATATTTGATATTTGGAACTGTGCAGTAGCACAACCAAACCAGTCTGGATGTGTGACATCCTGCCCAGTACAACCTGCACTTAAACAGGTGGAACCAACTGCACATCTACTGCTGTAACTAGGAGAATTCTCAGACGTGAAGGAAGGATCACATAAATAAAGCAGGAGGAAATAAGAATAAATTATGGCAGCCTAATGCACGCAGAATCACATGTCTGTGTACAGAATCAATGCTCTAGGTTAGATTGAACCTTTAAATGTCATCTAGTTCAACTCCCCTGCACAGGAGCAACATCTTTGACTAGATAAGGTTGCTCTGAACCCCATGCACATCGTATCTAATTTTTAAAAAAGGGGGGGAACAAGAAATACTACTGTTGCTGTTATTAGCAAAGAGGAATGAAAGGAACATATCTCACCTGAACCAGCATCAAAGCTCACAGTGAGAGTGTGATTTTTCAACCATCCTGAAAGCAAATCCATGGTTATATAGTCAAAACAACTATTTCAAAGATGCTGCCAGGCAAAGGTGTCTTCAACACAGCATTGTCTGACAAGTACAGTCCACTTAGAAGCACTTCTAAAACACCAGGCAGGAGCTCTTTTATCAAGAAAGCATTCTCTTTCACAAAAAAAAAAAAAAAAAAAAAAAAGCACATTCCTTCCAGAATTTCATACTGTCCAAAGTAGCAATCAAATTCTTCAATTTGTAATTATTTTCTAATAAATTCTTTAAATTACATGCTAGATTATTTTCTTCTCTGCCAGGTCACTACCAGCAGCAGCAAGTAATCCCTCCTCATGTGCCTAACTCACTCAATAGAAATGGATGAAGCAGGTATTGACCAGAAAAGGTTCAGAGGATCTGTCTTCAGAAACACTATCAAAGCCCACAGAAAGAGGCTGAAGTAATACAGTAGGCAGCCATGGTTACATCTTTGGGGCCTTTGTTTGCTTTTTTATAAAGTAACATGCTTCCAGCATTCCCAGTGGTTTGGAGGAATATAATTGCATGCTATTACTTAAGAACTATGTGATTACTGTGCCACTGCCTTCTGCATAACCCAGCCTGTAATAAAAGTGATAAGAATAGCATTTATTATTTTTGAAATGGTTTTTGCATTGCATCCATGCTGATGTGGTTTAAAATGTCTGACTAAACTCAAGACACTTTACATAGAGGTTTTATTTCTTCTAACAGTACTGAACACCATGAAAACTCCATTCTGTGTACAGAGACACTGCCTAAAAGTTCCATCTGACCAGGTCACTCAGCACTTGAGCAGAACTCTCAAAAACTGAGGAAGAAATGTTCCACCACATTTCTATAACCAAGGTGTATTTAATGCAAAGAAAAGAAGAAGAAACAGAAGAAAAAGAAGATAAGAAGAAAAAACACAGAAGAAAAAACTTAAGAAGCCGCAGGAATAGAAAGTGACAAGTACATTTCAGCCTCTGCAGTTATTACAGAATGAAACTGCAGTAAGAACCAGAAAAATCAAACTATCCCATCCCAGCTGCTAAAGGCAAACAAGCCACATCCTTTTCATAACTGCATCATTTGCTACATAAAATCTGACTTCTAACCTCAGGAAAAAAATAAATGCATGAACAGAGAACTTGAAGTCACCTTTTGATCACCTTTTTCCACCTCAGACCTACAAAAAGCACTCAGAACCTTTCTAGAAAACAAGCCTGATAACATTTTATTTCAGAGTAGCTGTGGATTATCACTTTCTGAATCAAAAAGTATTTTCAGTCTGTAATACCAAAACACTGTCAAGTGCAGACATGGTTTCAGTTTTTTGGAAATTCCCTGTTCCTCAGACCTCTAAACTCAACCCCCCTCACTAATCTCCTCTACATCAAGGAGCACCTTCATTTTTCAATGAGACTGGCAATCCCCTCCTCCCCTTAAAAAAACAGTGAAAGGCTACCCCATCCCAATAACCAATGTTTCAGGACCTCAGAGACATGTCAGCACATCAGATCCAAAACTAAAAGTCACTCATTTCAAGGATCTATTTCAAGTAGTACAAGAAAGTTTTATACCATGCACATTTATGGAGAGGAAGCAGGAAAGAAAATTCCCATCAAGAGTTTGCCCCAAGAGTTTCAGAAATCTGGCCCTAAGCCAAGTATCTCTTCTGTTTATATATTTATGTAATGTAACAAATTTTAAAAATGGATTTTTTAAAAATATATCAACACACAACTTTCAAGGCAGTTCTCATTAAACACAACAAGCTGTTACAAACAAAACCTTAAAACAACTATAGATTAACACAGTGTTCTTCTAGAAAGGGAAAAGGATAAAAGGGCTGCTGTTGTCACAAGATTAAGCCACAGGCTGATCTACACTGCTGTTTATATCAAACAAAAAGAGAATGAAAACAATTCTACATTCAATTTCATATTGAATGTTTTCCATGTAAACTCTGACAAAAGCACAATAATTCTTGAAGATAGAGACTACTTTTTTCCTAGAAAAATCAGTAGAACAAGCAAGCATGTAACAAGCAGGTGCTACCTATACACACTACACACAGCTCATGCCTGTCAGCACATACTTATGCCATACACAAATACTAACATGCAATCTCTACCAATCAAACAATTTTCTTCCCAGTATGTAATCTCCTCAGTATACAATTTGGTTTTCCAAGAGTTTGGTTCAATACTAGTTTAAACTAAACAAGAGCAATTTCTGGATTTCCAAACTATTTATCTTGTATTGCGGCATGTCTGCTAGACTTCAGCTTTAAAAAATAAATTAGATTAAAAAATGCCTTTCTTGGGATGACAAGCTAAAAGTCATTCTTCTAACCACATACAGTTCCCCTACCATGCCTATCCCTTTCACATCTGCTACTGAGTCAGCTAATGGTTAGTATGGTAATTCATACTATCAATTCATGGTAGTTTCATTCATCAAGCTTCCTTCGCCTATTTTTAATTGATATTATGATATAGGTGTTCACACAGACCAATGTGAAATCCACTCAGCAACAGCCATCAAGTAACAAAGTTAAACAATAATAACACATGACACCTACCACACAACCGAGGCACTAACTCTGGCACAGACACAATAAGCAGGCAGCACATGTGTCTCCAGATACAGGAGGGCATAAATGCCCTCATGTGCAGGAGTAGCTGAGAATTCAGATTCATGTTATCGCATGTCTGCATGCAGGTATAGCACCTGCTGTTTTGTGGGAGAAGAACAAGTGACTACATGTCTCCTGCTCTGCTGCCACAACACAACTATCTCCAGCAGGCAAACGGGGACACAAGGGCATGCGAAGGCCATACACTGAAAACCTCAGCAATACACTTATATATTCTTTTAATGTGGGTTTGCACCATTCTACATAGTGACACCACGTAAAGTAGGGATTAGGTTCTATCACCTGGGATAAACAGGGGCAGGAAAACTGATATGACGCTTTGAGGTGGGTCTGTCTCCCTAGGTGAGAAATAAGTGTGCCTTTTTCATGTTGGAAGAAAGGTGTGAGGGCAAGTTAACACATACTGAACACCCTGGATACCCGTCTCCTCACCACTCCTGCCTGCAGGGTTGTCAGGCCTGTCCCCTCCACAGCTTTATGTAATGATGGTGTCCCCCATTGTAGAATACATACAGTGCCTGTGAAGACAGGGATTTCTCTCTACATTTGCCCTGAAGAACAGCATTGCATAGAGCTGGCACTTGTGGCTACAATAATTGAAAGGACACTAAGGGGGGATGCCAACGACAGTGCTGAACAAGTGGCATTTGTGAGAGGTAGCATGCTCCCTGAGGCACCTGCACAACAAATAGTCTTCCTAAGGACATGCCTCCACCTATGGCTTGCAAATAGGTGACACGTTCAGAGGCACATGAGTATCTATCTCAGTGTGGTTACATACTGACTTGCATCCCCTCCGTGCCAGGTGGGTTCACCCACGAGCAGCAGGACAGAAGCACCAAGGTATCCGCTCTGGCACTGTGTGTGCTTTCCTCCCGCGGCAGAATCAAAGGTGGGCTGGCTGCCACCGCAAACCTCAGCAGTCAGGGAAGGGTGGCACAGAGACGAACATTCCCCAGAGGGAGAAGAGGACAGGTGCGAGCAAGAATTCCCCACACATTCCCCCAGTGTGCCACGGGAGAGGCAGCTCTGCCTCACCAAACGCCGAGCGGGGGGATGGAGGGGAGCGTGCACAGATCCAGCCATATGGAAGCAAACACCTACCTCATACACCAAGGCGGGGGGAATAAAGAAAGCACAGGGTCCACGGAGAGATGGGGGTGGGCTCTGCTTCCGCGTGGGGACGGGCGCCGGGGGAAGGGGAACGAAAGGGTGGGGAGTGGGTGTTCGCCTCAAAGGGATGTTGAGGGGCACCAGTGTGCCTAAGGGGGTAGGGAGGGGTTCCCGGGCAGCTCAACAAACCCACCTTCCACCTTCCCCGCTCCCCGGCCGCCCCCTCCCTGCGCGCCCCCGGCCGCTCACCCGGGCTCACCTGCCCGCACCGTGTCGGAGAGGTCGTGGCTGTGGGAGGCAGCGCTACGCGGGAACTCCTTCAGCTTCCTGCCGCTCAGGTTGAGCCCCCCGGAGTGCGCTGCCTCCTCCAGCGCCCGCTCCAGTCCGCGGTTCAGCGGCGCCTGCAGACCCAGCGCCCCGCCGCCGCCGCCGCCGCCCACCCCGGCCGCCGCAGCCAGAGCAGCGGAGGGGAAGGGCTGCGACTCGCCTCCCAGCGTCGCCATCTTTCCCTCGCCGCTGGGGGTACCCGAGAGGGCCGCCGGACCTGCCTCCCTCCCTCCCTTCTTCTCTCCCTCCTTCCTCCTCCTCCCGCTCGCGGCGGCGGCGGCGCGGGCAGGGGGCGGAGGCGCGCGGCCCGGGCGAGGCGCGCCCACTGCGCATGCTCCGCCCCTCCCGGCACCGCTCCCCGCCGCGGCGCCGCCTAGCGGCAGCGCGCTGCTCCCGGCGCTGGAAGTGCCAGTGGGAAGGCGGAGAGGGAGGGGGCGGCTCTCCATTGTTTCCTTGCCACAGCATTCCTTGTAAAGGCGGCCCGGGAGGCCTGCCCGCCGCCTGCTTGCGCCCCTTCTGCCGGCACTCGGCGGAGCTGTCCCGCAGCAGGGCCCAGGGGCTGGGTGGGTGGCGATGGGCGGCGGGGCGGTGCGGGCCTGCAGGTGTGCCGGCAGCAGCGTGTGCGGGGCTCGGCTTTCCTCCCCGGGAAGTTAAAAGCGGCAGCGGCTGTTGCCACGGAGCGAGGCCTCGGAGAACATCTGCCCTGGAGAAGGGCTTTCTATGCCATGCGTCTCCCGCAGGGGCCGGTTCACATGTCTGTGGCTCCTGGACACAGCCCGCGACAGAGAGATCCTCGAAGGATTTGTAGTGACCAACCAAGCATAGGAACCACCATCCGTTCTGTTTCTTGTGGGATGACCTTTCCGAGCAAGTGAGGATGCTGGGTTTGGTTTATTCTCCCCTTCCTCTCTGCAGCTTGGCAAAGCTGAGCCCGAGAGATGGAGAGGAGCAAGGCCGAGTGTTCCCACAGGGGTTACAGAGTTCAAAGATAAAACAGGACTTGTACACCACCATCCCTGACCTGTGCTTTACGGACCATTACGTTTCACTCACACTGAGCCGACATTAAACCAAAGCCTTCCCAGCTCCAGGAAGTTCAACCGCCGAGTGCAACAGGGACAAGGAAGACCTAACTGGCACAAGGAAATAACCCCAAGTTTCTGAAGAACACAGAGTGACTTTAGCAGTCACAACCAAAAGGAGCACTGGGGGGAAAAAAGTGTTAAGAAAATGGGAGGAAGGGTGGACCTTTTCCCATAAAATATCATAGCATCCATGAAAAACTTCTTGTTTATAATTAAGATACATTCTCGGTATCAGCATTTTTCATTTATGTTTTATATGCATTGTATCACTGCAGAAGTGTCAGCAAGCAGCATTCCAGTGTTTTTAAAGAGATGCCTTAGGTTAAGGAAAGAGCTATAAAGTGAATGGGTAGGAGGGGGTTATTTTACTGTAATTACATTTATACCACACCTAAAATACAACCCCTGAGCTTAATCTCCAGTGCAAATTCCCCTCATACCTGTTACTTTCAGTTCTTCATGTTTGATGCAGAGCTCTTAGTTTTTGGCATGAGTTTTAAGTCAGTGTACTACCAGTTCAAGAAAATTTTGGGTGCACCAGAGAGTAAATCTTGACAACATTCCTTGGAACAGCCCCTAGCTGAAGTTAACCAACAGTTACCACAACATTTGTGCACAGATATCACATTGCTTTTGACAAAGCTTCTTGATGGGTTATGAAGATTGTTTTACCTACAAATTTCCACTAGTCACAGCATGGTTTGGTTTTGTTAAAATACTTAATTCCGGTTTGCATGCAATCTTTGCATTGCTGATGGAAAGCATAAAGAAATAGATAAATAGCTACATCTTCTCAGCAATTTAAAGAAAATTGTTAATAAACAGCAAGTAATAAAAACATTATTCAAGTTGAATAAACTGTGAATAAGAACTAACTGCTAGGCTCCCCCTATATTTTTTGAATGCGATTTCTCAAATGCAAGTTTAATGAACTAAGTACTATATTCCTATACATTTAAAGAAATCTCTAATACTGTAGGTTTTATAACTCAGTAAATGACTTTGCATGGGAGATTGCCTCTGTATTAAATTACCAAACATCATGGAATTTTATTTGGAGATTTTATATATAGAACTAAACATTCAGGCAGCATAGATGAAAAAGTCCTCTTCCAGCATTAGGTCTTTATAGTCAGTAATCAGGCCTGTCTTCTGGTGAGGTTTGTGAAGTTTTCTCACCAGTGAAACACCATGTCCCTTCCTCCCCCACTTCTGGTATGACAAAAATATTTCTAACACTGATTTTTATTAAAAAGAAAAAAAGAAAAAAAAAGAAAAAAAAAGTGGTTTTTTTTCTTCATTAACCTCACATTATAACACTAATCCTGGTGTCTCGGTTTGAAAGACAGGTATCTGCTAAGGAGGGGGCAGGACCTCCTTAGAGAATGTGGAATTCAAATCCCCTCCCTCCGAATTATTATAATTTAGGAAATTAAAGGGGCTTTCAGGCAGAGTTACGGG